>HE670607.1:0-117362 GCA_000313835.2 Heliconius melpomene melpomene | reverse complement strand
CGAATCATTTCTTTTAACATCTCCTACATTCAAGGGTTTCTGGTAGAGATCTCTATTAGAGATAAGTTATCCATTGTACACATTTTTTCTATTGTTATGTTTTCTGTACTTTCTTTCTTGTGTGGTACATAAATAAATAAGAAAAAAAAAAATGAAATTAAAATATTAAATATTTCTTATCTCCAAGTGGGAATCGAACTTACATGTGTATTAATTTAAAATAACAATAAAAATTAATAATGGCAAAAAGTAAGTAACGTTACTTTCAAATTTAAGCGTCAATTTAATATGAAAACTCACACAAACCGTTCCCATTAGGTTACTTCCAGTACCCACTTTCCACCGAATTCTAGAAGCATTGTGTATTGAGTAGTGGAGCTCAACACCGCACTTTGCATCGTCACCAGAACAAAAAAATGTAAATCTATATATATAAAATCGAAAAGTCACTCACTCATCACGAAATCTCAGAAACTACATGTGCTAGGAATCTCAAATTTTGCATATTAGTTATTTATAGGACGTAGGTGCTCACTAAGGCGGGAATTTGCAATATTCGACTTCTAAGGGGTTGTTTTTGGGGTTGAAAGTTTGTATGAAACTTCATTACTACAAATGCTAGGAGTCTCAAATTTTGCCTGCACGTCACTTATAGGACGTAGGTACTCATGGAGACAGAAATTAATAATAACGTAGTTGACGCAGGCGAAACCGCGGGGGGGCCGCTAGTATAAAATATTTGATTTCCTTGAGTGGTAATTGAACCCACAACCTGTCGTGTTTACAGTCGTACTCTTGTGCTGCGCTACGACTGGCCTCATATTTTTTTTATAATATTTTTAATAGATATATTAAATCCTACTTTAAATATCACTATCAATTACTATAAATAACTACATCTTTTTACAATACACTTATTTCTTTAACAAAAACTTTAAACAATTTCCTACCAGCCCTCCTATATAGAGAAAAATAATTAAAATTATAAAATAGTATCACTAAGTTATAAATATAATATTAAATACCAAACCCTGTAGGTCCTTCCTTTAGGTATATGAAGTATATAAGTAGATAAGTCGGCAATTTTAATTGTGCAGAACGCAAAAAGGTGTGCCCATAGTAATTGAATAGAAATTATAGTACAATGTAAGTCTATATAAATTGTGAGGATAATAAAGTAATTTTTTTAATTAAATTTAATTTTTGAGACTGTTGTAGCGTAGAGCCTGATTGTACAAGCGAGGGTTGTGAGTTCGATTCTGACTTGGTGAAATTAATTATTTTCATTTTGCTCGCTCTGCACTCCGTTCCCTACTTTCCGAAACAAATACAAAATACAAATACAAATTTAAAATAAACATTTCATTTTCTCGAGTGGGGATTGAACCCACAAACAATCGATTTTAAGTGTACGTCTTGATTCTAATTTCTGCTACATATGCGGAATGTGGAATACCTGTGGCAGTGTTCTCTCGATATGTCTATCTTCTCTGTCTATCTCCATCTTAAAGGCCGGCAACGCACCTGTAGCTCCTCTAGTGGACGACAGTGGCCACTTTCCACCAGGTGACCTGCACGAGTTTAACTTGCTCTTTTTTTATAATAAAAAATCAATAAAAATAAAAACAGAAAAACTATACAACTTATTTACTTATAGTTTACTCATTTCAAGTAAAACTTTTTAACAAGATTAATAGCAAATATTTAATGTTATAAATTTTTGCACCCCACGACACAAACATCACTAAAAACTGAAAAATTTCAAAACACTATACTCTCTTTCAACTTAAAAAAAAACCAAAAAATAACAACTAAGTAAACGCCCAATCGACTTATCAGTTTAACTTAAAATTTTCAAAATTTGTACCTCCTTTTTTCATTTTTTACCCACAAAGGTGCAAAATGGTCGCGTGTACAAGCTCGCTTCGCGGAATCATTTGCCGATCGGTATCGAACAACTGCTGTTATTAAATGCAATTCTTAATATTAGTATTATTCTTTTAATTTGACTGTGTTATGCGAGAGGTGAGGAGGAACTGTCATTTTTTTAAAAACGGTGATCTTATAGAGTGATACGTCTCTCCTTTTTCGCACTAACATTAGAGATTCTTTCTATTTATTTCTACGAGAAATTATCTGTTGAATGGCGGAATGCAGTGCTGCATTTTTTCTTGTTGTCTTGTCTCTTTGTAGAAGGTAACGAAAATAATTAATTCCCGCAAATGGGAATCGAACTCAGAACGTTGCCTTTACATTCAGAGCGTCTGACTGTAAAGTTAATTATTATTGTATTTGATTTTATTTAATTTGAATTAAACTTTTCTTATACGCTAAAATGACACAACACTTATATTATTTACTTGAAATTCACAAAAAACTGCAATATACACGTTTTAATCTAAAAATATATATTTTACGTCTATGATATCTTTTTCCCTATAATTTCTATAGTAAATAAAACAAACCCCTATCAGGTCATTCATATTTAAATGCAATTAACTTTAACTATCGGTAATATTTATTTGAAAGAACAAATAAAAATAATAAGCTTTTATGTCTTGTTAGCGATAAGAATAATGTTAATTGTGATATTGAATGAAAAAGGAATACATATTGCATTACGCTATCTACAGAGCGCAGCAGGAAATCGGTCCGGTTTTATAACAATTCTACAGGTTATTGGGACTGTTGACAAAAAAAGTCATTTAATATTCGTTTTTAGTTTGTATTTTTTTATAAAAGAAGAGCTAAAAGCTTTAGTGATATTTTTGAGCTTCACTCTTTATCCTAGGTATAGCAGGCAGAGAGAATCTAGATAATATTCTCCGTCTTATTTCTTCCACCTATACTGATTTGGAGATACAAATTTGTCGAACTCAAGCCGTATTTTCTGTTACCAGAGCGGGAAAATAAAAAAATCTTCAGAGCGAATGAGAAATCGAACCCTCTGTTGATTTTTTTTTTAAAGTCAGACGTGCATTTACAGCTATTAATTTATAAGTATTATTAAAAAACAAATAAATAACGTAATAATAAAAAAAGCATCAACATTTTGTATGCGTACAGTACATATAAAAGTGGTTATTAACTTAGGCGGTATCATTTCGCAAGTTTGCAATGTTTTAGCACTAATTCAATGTACAACAGCGATAAGGATATCATTTAAAAAGTACTTCCGTGTAACTCACCTTGCCTTTCATTTCTGTTTGAACGGGTTTTTGCTAATTCTTTGATTTTGGGTTATTATACTTACGGCTGTCTTGGGTTCGATTCCCAATCTGGGAATCAATTTCAATTCAGTTCTTTGGTAACAAGACAAATCAATATCTCATACGCAATATCTTGAATTATAGATATAATAGAGTGCTAAAAAGAAATTGTTTATTACAGGACGTGAACGCCATCATGGGATCGCTGGCTGTAAACACGACGGTGGTGGGTTCGATTTCCAAAATTATTGCCGAATTTTGACGAAAAATTAATAAAAGTTTCTCACTCAGAAAAATAAACAGTGCAGTGGTTATGTGGATTGTAGTACGGTTAATAAGTATACTTCTGGCTTTAGATGGTGTTAATCGCTACTAAAATATGTATAAATTAAAATCAACTTCACGCTGTATCCCGCATATAGCAGGGTAGACAGAAGGAACCTATTTTTAAGAAATTCCGCTACCCACTTTCGCAGAATTCTGGAGGCTTTGCATGTTGAGTGGCGGAACACCGCTTTTACGTCCAAATGAAATTATTAGATATTTCTTTTCCTCGAACGAGAATCGAATCCACAACCTGTCATGTTTGCATTCACAAGCTTGTGCTTCTGTGCCACGGCTGGCTTCTATATTATATATTAAATTATTTCAATTATTCTATTAAGTGAGAATACGAACGTCCTATGACAAATTGTTGAATGATTTGTAGCGTTTAAAATACACTTGCTCTTTACACATACCGGTCCTTTTGTAAGGTTTTTATATAAATATATTTTTCCTTTTTTTTTTCATCTTCACCTGTCTTCCGATATTTGTTATTTGAATGTACCTATAGACATATGCGAGTTGTTGCCTACATGTTTTTGAGCTTTTGGGTGGCGTAACATAACACCACATATACAAATATAAACCAAACCATTTCAGACAGATTTTTAAGACAATTTCTCATGCTCTAGTCATGCTTACTGATATTTTTTTTTGCCTCGTTACCAGAGCGAAGAAAGGAAAATATTATAAAGTTAAATATTTAATTCTCCTGAAGTGGGAATAGAAGCCACAACCGTTGCGTTGACAGTCGCATACTTATAGGGCAAAGGGAACCTGGGAACCTAGATAAGACAGTCTGTTCCCCACTTTCCATCGAAGTCTGAGGCCTTCCGTGTTCTCGTTAGCAGAGCTAGGAAATCAAAATACTAAATATTTTATTAGCGGGCTTTCAATCCACGACCGTCGCGCTTATGTCACCGGGCTACGATGGCCCCATTTATGTATGTACATATGTATAATTCACAGCTTATATTAAACAAGGCCAGGTGCCATCGATGCAGATAAAATAAAAATAAATATAAAAATACCGGCGGTATAGCATTTTGTATTGAAGTGTCAAAATGACTGCGCAAGCGCAGATGCGGCTCGTGCCGACGCGGTAGGAATTTATAAACGGTTTTTACGCTATAAGGATATGTACAAACTATTGTTTTTATTTTTTTTTATGTTAAGGCAAAAGCGCGGCGTTGAATTCCGCCACACAACACGCAATGAATTGAGATTTTGGCGGTAAGCGGGAAACGGAGTATATTAACATTAGATTCCCTTTGCTTACCCTGCTGTGTGCGGGATTTAGCGTGATTATCATTAAATCTTTTCTTGTTACACATTGAAAAATGCAGTGTTTTAACACTAGCTTGTCCCTTCCGTGCTTATAAGTGGACGAAAATAGGAGAAAGAAATACTAACAGACTCTCGAATCGACAACAAACCTGCACCTATCGAGTGTAAACCCAGTTTTGTATGGCACTGCGGTGGTCATAATAACTGCATACATATTTAATTGCTGAGTAATGAATAATTAATTAATTTATGCTATAATAATGTATTTTTTATTTTGAAATAAAAAAAACTATTTAAATATTTATTATATTATCGGAAGGTTTTTTATCTTTTCAACGTTTTGAAAAGGAAAAAGAAAAATTTATAATTTTTTCTTTTTCCTTACGAAGATTATGTTATTTTAATAAGGCTGCAAGTTTGTTTAGTGGAGCGCGTTAATCTCAAAAACTACTTTCTGATTTCAATTGAAAAATTTATTTTCTTATGGTTAGTCCATTTATGGAAGAAGCCTATAGAAACCTACAATTGGTATTGTTTTTTGTATGTACAAATTCAATTCTTTCACTTTTTTAACTTTATGCCGAGAAAAAATCGCGTAGTGATAAGTCACTGTGTACTTCTTTAATATACCTATGCATATAAGGTAAACATGAGCTTCTTAGGAAATCTTGAATTACAAATTTGCCACAACTAAAAATCGAATCTTTAACCATTGAAAAGTAATAATAGCCTGATGTTAGCCTTAAGGTTTCATACGATTTTCAAATTACTTTGATGAATTATACCCATCACTCATGAAGTCGGTAAAGACTAATAATAATAGGTATTATGTATTTTATTACACAATTTAACATGTTTTACTGTTATTGTAAAACTGTATGTAATATTACACGGTCATTTCAAAGAAATTATTCTTAATTGCTTATAATTAATTATAGTATTTTAAAAGCTCAAAAAGGTTTTAATGGGTGATAAAAAGTTGACATCGTTGTTAAGTAGTTAATGTCTGGTTGATGATTATGGGTTCAAATGCCATGTCGCCATGCTTTAAAAAACCGGCCAAGTGTGAGTCGGACACGAAGGGGCCCTTCCCATTATCCATAAAAACGATAAAAAAATCAAGTTTATTCTATGGGAGTCCCCTTAAATATTTATTTTATTCTGTTTTTTAGTATATATTATTAAAGCAGCAACAGAAACACGTCATCTGGAAAACTTTCAACTGTCAATCTCACACAGTTCGTGAGATATAGCTTGGTGACAGACTGATAGAGAAACCGCCAGATAAACTGGATTTCCTTCAAAATTTACCAAAAAATGGGAAACAGAAATGTCTTAATGGGAACGGAATATCTTTACAATAGAATTAAATAAATGTTAATCTATTTTTCGATTTAATGATGTAAATGAAACAAGAATAAATATATACGATATGGTCTGGTGCATTAATTGAAGCAACCATTAACGGTAGTTGCAATTAATTTAGTGACGCCATGTCGAGGTGGCGTAGTGTCTCGAGGGCTATGGGTTCGATTCCGATTCGGGGAATGTTTATATTAAATTGCATTCAATTTGTCCGGTATGATAATGGCTCTCTCTGGTAGGAAATAGAGAAAGGAGTGTTAAAACTAGGTTCTAGGAGATTCCTAAAGTAATTTGTTTTTTGCAATTTTCTACTTTTATCAGCAAATTTAAATAAGTAAAAAAAAAAACAAAATTTTAAAAAATGCAAAAAGAAATATAAACTTGCAAAAGACGACAAAGCGACGAAGACGACAGCGTTCTACACCGCGTACTTCTTCCCCACTTTTCCATTGTCTGTCAGTCACTCAGTAACGAAATATTTTATATAGATAATTGCATGGTGGTACTTCTGTTGTGCGTTGGGAATGGAACCTACAACCTTAACGTTTACAGTCACAAGCTTGTACCTTTGCGCCATAATGCCCTCTATATATAGGTACACATATATATATATATATATATATATATATATATATATATATGTATATATTAATTCTAAGTGCCGTTTATATACCTATAAGCAAATGTCATCATGCCATTTTATTATAGCTTTAAGTTAATACCGTTTATATTTGTAATAACTACATTTAAAATATTAATTAATATGTCTGTTTGTTGTACTGACATCAAATGGATTTTGTTTGGATGGAGTTATGTATCTATAAAATAAAATGAATTAATACTAAAATTTATTTAACACATTTTTGTTTGTGATTCTCTTTTAGGTAAAAACGAAACTTTTTTGAGATCCCCTTTTGTCGAGACCGCGTGGAGGTATCAAGCTAAAATTAATATAAAATATTCAGGTGTATGGTCCCTAGAAGAATAGAAAAAATTAAAGTAGGTAATAAGTCCACGTTATCAAAAAGAAACAAGCATTTATGCATTAAATTTGATTAAATTAGGCACAAAGTGAGAACCTCAGAATTAAGCGGAAAATGGAGAACGGAGTATCTTAAAACTAGGTTCCTTCTGCCTACCATGCTGTGTGAGGGATACAAGGGGAAGCAAAAAAAAGAATTGATAAGTAATATGCTATCACGTATATTTAAACACGTTTGGAACTTAAATGTTCTCTCTATCAATATTATATGAAAATATAATTAAAAATACAATTTTTCTTGTTCCATTCATTAATTGGTCACCTTTAGAATAACAACATCCATTTATCATATAAATTAAGTTTACTATTAATTTTATATGAGAATTAATAATTAATGATGGTATAACATTTTATTTCAAAATAATTGTTAAGCAGCTTCATGGTTGTGGGTTGATGGAGTGGTTGTCGATTGCTACTAGGAGGAGAAATTAATTTTAAATATGTATGGAGAACTGTTATATTTAAATTATTTATATTTAAGCGTTCTAGTAGACAATACGCGACGTTGAGTTCCTCCACTCTATTGAGTGTCGAAATGTCTTGAAAATTATTGTCAATGTCCGGAAACTGTCTTCTCAGAACTACTTCCACCACTCAGAACGAAATGCCTTGGCACACTCAGAACGAAAATGGGCATCTTAACACTAGATTCCCAGGTTCCCTCTGCCTATGTTGATAAGTGCGGGATACACCTGAAGATAAAAAAGAACCTAATATTGAGTTTCCATGTAAAATATTTACGGAAAAATGGTTAGATATAAATATGTTTATTTATTAATTTACTTGCAGTATGTTTAATGAGCTATTTTATAGATAACTACAATATATTACTTAGTATATTATTATCGATTCATTATATTATTATTATTAGTGAGTTTTTTTTATTCGTATAAATGTCAATTGCCACCCAAGTTGTATGAAGGCAGGGGGGGTTTCCGCTCAGTTTTCAAGATATTGCGTAATGATTGGTGAAACTACTAGAGGGAGAGAATGAAAATAATTCACTACTTCAAGTTGGAATCGGACTCACAAATCATCACAATCGGGGGAATGTAGATATAAATGTACCTATTGTTTATTGGATAATTTAATTTTTTAGCTCTGGTGCCAAGGCAAAAGCGTGGCGTTCAGTTCCGCCATTCAACACGCAATGCCTGAAGAATTCTTAGGAAAGTACGGAACGGAGTATCGTAACACTATTCTCTGCCTACCCTGATGTATGCGGGGTAAAAAAGAAACTAACTGATGACTTTTTTAACACCCGGTTAAATAATTTAATTTAAAATGTCTAAAAAATCCTAAAATCATAGAATTTTTAGGGGGAAATTTTCCGATTTTTTACGTGTTACGTATTGGATTTTACGTTGTCAACGACAACGAAGTTGCAGGTTATAACTTACACCACGACGACTCTCTTCTCAAATAAGACATAATTTTGGATGAGTTGTGGCGTGCCTGCTTAAATGTGACATTTCCGAGTTCAAATCCTCGGAATGCTAAAATATTCCTTTCCCCCCTTCACTAACTTTCACCGTTAAATAAACACACTTTAATAGTTTATCATCATAATTAACTTAAACACACCTTTTAAAATTTCTAGTTTTTTACAATTTGCCTTATTGGATATACAAAAAAATATATATAAATATTTATAGTAGAGTCTATTTGTGTTAATAAATAATTTTTGATTGGCATAAATGAACACAAATTACATTCGTAGCTTGAAGGCATATCATTGCTTCACTTTGAAAAGTAGGTAAGTACAAAGTACTGTATCTATTTATATACAATTTTAATATAATATTTATGAAGAACACTAGAGGCCGTAGTAGCGCAGCGGCACAATCCTGTGACTGTAAGGCGACGGTTATGGGTTCCATCCCCACTCGGGAGAATGAATTGTTATTCCCAAAATTCCCCATACAATGTTTTACGTACAGTTTTTATTATATTTGCAAGTTAGTGTATTTCCAGCTTGAACTGGAACAGCTAGACGTAACAACAATTTAAATTATTGTCAATTATTTTCTCTGGGATTGCCTCCGCCTAACCTATGCGGAAAAAAGTGATGTGTGCGTCTAACTAATAAACCAATCGATTGATTAAACCTATAAATATAATAACACGAATTACTCAAAAATGGTCTACCATCATAATTTTAAACATTTTTTAAACTTTATACAAGTGCTACAAAATACAAATAATTTACTATAGCTATGAAAGTATAAATACAAAGAAAAGTATAAATATTTATTTTTGACTTCATTTATAACTTTTCGTGGGCATTAAATTAAATTAATACATATAAATTGCATACGCACCTTGAAGACATGTTTATATAGTGTATACTCACTAGGGTAGCGAGTTCATTTGTATTTTTTTTAGTTATTTTTTTTTACTAGCAGAGTAGGCCGAGGAAACCTAGTGTTAAAACACTCCGTTCCCCATTTTCTCCGTTCCTGAATTTTAGAGGCATTGCGTGTTGAGTGGTGGGACTCAACGCCGCATTTTAGAATGGTACTATAGCGAAGAAATGAAAATAATAATAAATAATAATGCATTCCCCGAGTGGGAATTGAAATTACAACCGTCACGTTTGCCACGAGTTAGTTTAAAGTTTATTTAAGTTTTATTAACTTTTTACAGTATATTTACGCTTAAATAGCTTTTACAGCATAAGAAAGGAGAATATGGAAATATGTTACTATATCAATGGGTTCTACCTAGTATCTCTAATACTAAGTATATCTTGTGTACAGTAGGGTAGATAGAAGAAAACCAGTTTAACTTACTTAACTATTCTTTATTCAATTAGGTTATTAGAAGTATTTTTGAATAGTTAGGTTACATAGAAATGTCAATAGTATCAGTCCTATAGGAAGCTACCACCCTGTAAGTCCACATACTATTATTATTATAGTCGTTTTGGATCGAATAGTAAGCTTTGCTTAGTAAAACATTGCTTTACTAATTTTAAGCGCAGAACACAGTTCCCAGGTTCCCTCTGACTACCCTGGATAATATAGGGGAAACACCATAAAACTAAAAAAAATACAAAAGCTCAACTTACTCAACGGTGTCAAAAATAAATACTTTAAAATATTGATTGGACATGCAGGTGGTGTCTTGGTTACGAATTTTTTTTTAAAAATAATGCATTTTAATTTTTTTTGTTGGAACCAACAAATGTATATTAAAAATATCGAAAGTTTTAAGCATTATTATCTGATATATGACGTGGGCAATAATAAATAATTGTTAGTTATATCGATTTCGTATATTATATGTAATTTTTACTCTTTCGAATTTACACCTGCGTTTCCTAATTAATGTGAATTATGTGTTGATTTTTGATAGAACAGTTTAATGGTATGTATACGTGATGGTTGGTTGTGGATTCGATTCTCAATCGGTAAGTTAAAATAAAACCGAACCAAATCGAAGAAATAATAAATATTATTTCTTCGATTTGGTTCGGTTTTGGTTATAATACAGCGTTGAACTCCGCCGTATATTACATACTCTATATCAGTAAAGGCGTGAAAAGTAGTGGTAAGTATGTTAATATTAGTTTAGTAGATGTACTACCATACAAACATAATTACGTTAAATTAACCTATGCATGCGACTGTGATATTTCTCTCAATGTCAATTCTGTAACGGTTGATATTTTACAAGTAGCTTTCAAATTTCTGGAATTTTTTTTTAGTTTCACGCTATATTCCGCATTAAGCCAGATAGGTAAGGCAGAGAAAACCTAGAGTTAAGACACTCCGTTCACCAGAATGAATGTCGGAGCACAATGGTGCTTTGGTTTATCGTCAGGTGAGAAAATGAAAATGACAAATTCTCCTGAGTGCCATTGGAACCCACAATAGCCTTTGATTGTAAATATTAATGAACATACGAATTTTAGTCCCTAAACTTTCAATACGACGATGTAAGATCACCTTTAGACTTACAAAATTCTGCAAAATCCTCAAAAAAACACTTATAAAGTATTTACAGGCCGAACAAAGTCACAATACTAGTACTAGTATATCAAAGTAAATTCAGCTCACAATAAATAAATATTAATAGTAAAAAAACGGTAAATTTCTCGCAAAAAATAAATTTACAGAAGCATCGTAAATAATCTTTTGCTCGTGTACATGTCATATGTATTGGCTTGAATATACATTTATTAATTGCACGTCTGTTCTCTTTGCGAGTTGCAGTTCGTGTATTGAATTAATATTTTATACAAATATCTGGATTTTAAGTAGTTTTATTAAAAAAAAATACACAGTTTTACGCTTTTGCTGTATAGTAGAAGGAGTAACCTAGTGTTAAGATAGTCCTTTCTCCACTTCGCCCAATGTTTGATACATTTGCATGTAGAGCGGTGGAGTGGGTTTAAATAAAGACAATATCCACCCAACTACACAACATTAATTTATGGTTGTCAATGTAAGAATTAGTAAATAACGATAAGAACATGAAGAATGATAGTGATTTTTGTCTTAAATTTTTAATTATTTTTTATTTGTTTTGGAACGACAAATCACGGCGTTGAATTCCGCCACTAAACGCGCAATGTCTCTAAATTGAAAGGAAACAACTACGTGTTACACAACTGTGGAATGGTCTTCCTATGGCAGTGTTTCCAGGTCGATATGCCATGTAGATTTTTCAAAAAGCGTGTCTACCTCCATCTTAAAGGCCGGCAACGCATCTGTAGCTCCTCTGGTGTTACATGAGGTCGTGGGCGGCAGAGACCATTTATCTCCAGATGACCCGAGCGTTCGTTTGCTTTATCTTTTCCATAAAAAAAGAAAAAATGGGAACATTGTCTTAATAATTGTTAACAAAAAAACATTTAGATAATCTAGAAAACTATCGTATTTTAATTACCTAGTCATTTCGTAAAAATATCTAATTAACATATAATCGTAACTTATCGAGAATGATTTCAAAGAAAGTATGTAATAAGTCGCGTGAACGATTTGATAGTATTTGAAATATTTTATTTTTTCTTATTTCATGTAAGTACATTCTCTTTTATGTCAAGAATTAATGTATTGTTGTTTGTATTTTCATCTTTATCCAATTCCTTATTTTACTGGACAGCCAGAAAAAGCTTAGATATGAATTTTCTGCTCTGACCGATTAATGAAACTTGAAATATTTTTTTTAACCTCAAGCTTTATTCCGAATATGAAAAGATAGTCAGACGAGAAAACTTGAAACACTTTGTTCTCCACGTTTCACATTGAGGTAATACTGAGAGAAGAACTGGCATAAATAAAATATCTTTTCTCGATGAATACAATTCAAAGTTATTAAGTAGTTCCTGAGATTAACGCAATCAAACAAGCACTAACGTTATAACAACAAAATTATAAAGAAAATATATTTCTCAGTCTGATTAGGCAAAGTACCTACCACGTATTTTACAATTGACAGAGAGAGAGAGAGAGAGATTCTTTCTATATATACAATAGTGTCTAAAAAAGTGAGTTACAGTAATTTAATACAAGATTATCTTTGCTTACAGTAACACGTAAAAAATATATAAAAAAATATTATAAATAAATAAAAAAACTATAATAATCCTAAAACTTCGTAGTATAGTGCGGTTGCGTGTCGTCTCCATCAATTTACTTATTTAACTGATTAGTTTCAAGGAACGAAATTCATCCGGTGGCGATATATACCTCTATTGACGTCTGTAGAGCCGTTTGTTATGTTATTTCTTTTTACTAATCTCATGCATATTGTACACTAGGCAGAGAGAACCTAGTGTTAAGACACTACGGAAGTAGTAATAATATATGTGGGGGGGAACTCCCACTTCTTCTTCTTCTTCCTAGCAATAATCCCGGAACTCTGGGGGGAATTCCCACATCTATTTATAATGTTTAATAATTTCAATAGTAATATATATAGAGTAAAAAATCTTATTAGTTGAGTATTGTTTTAATATTGCCTTTTAATATCTTGTTGTATTGAAAATATTTGTAACTTATCTGTGCTTATTATCAATTAAATCTGATTTACTTAATAAAGTTCTAAAGTATTGCCACGTATTTTTTTTATATGGTTACGAATAATTTAATCTATACTATCGGGGCGCAAATAGATAGCCTCTAGTAAACAAAAGTTGTGAGTTCGATTCTCACTCGAGAAAAGAAAGCGCAACGTAGAGTTCCACCACTCAACATCCAATATCTCATACAAAGTGAAGTTAAAAAAGAAAAGTCCTACATATAAGAATTAAACCGACGACTCCCTTACTAAATTTGGGCATCTAACTAAAAATGATTTTTAAAAAGTTTACTAACATTTGATAATAGCCACTCCATAGTTTTCAATATAATATTATCATCGGTACAATATTTCGGCCTCATTACTGTGTCAATGGGAGATTAGGGATAAATCCGAAACAAACAAAAACTAAAAAAGGTAATTTTTGTATTGGAGATGTTTTTTTTTATATTACTACAGTCAATTACCGCCGCAAGACATAATACAATTAGGAGATGGTGTTAAGTAAGAGTTTTTTTGTTGAAACGAGTGTTCTGTATACATATTTTTTATATATATAACCATTTTTATACTATAGAAGTAGGTACCTATATAATTTTATTGTTTTCTTATAGGTTTTAAGTTGTAAGAATTTTTGATTGGAAAAATTGTAATTTATTATTTACTAAATTTTCATGATACCTCTGGATGAACAGTGTTAAGTTACGTAACTCTTAACGTGCAAATTTCACTATTGTCTTATCGACTTTATTGAAAACGTTATCACATTAATAATTCTAGATTTATTACTATTATAACCTGGCAACCTAATCTGAAGAGACTGTTTCTATTAAGATACTGCTATTCCCCATTTCGAATAGTTAATTTAAATCCTAGTAGTAGCAATTAGTATAGAGAAATTATTAAAATTACATGACTGCCTTATACTATCTTGTTTCTTCGTGTATTTCTTTGTTTTTAAAATAGGTATAGGTATCTATGTAATCACATAAATCTACTTCTAAATAATGACAATACAAAAAAATATAAAGGGCACTGACCCCACCTGTTATCATATTTAAGTGCAAAATTTAAAAATAAATTGATAAAGTATTATAAAAAGGCTTTTTTCCAAATAAAAATCGTAATATTAACAGCTAAAAACAATGACTGAATTAAATAAATAATTTCTGATTTGTTGTTAAAATTAAACATACAAATAAAATAAATAAGAATCAATAAGTCAATCAGCTTCACGCTCTATACTACACATAGCAGAATATATAGACGTAGTGTTAAGACACTTCGTTTCCCAATTTCCGCCGAATCATTGCGTGCTAAGTGGCGGAAATTGGCGCGCTTTGCTTTGATACCAGAGCGGAGAAATAGAAATATTAATAAATGAGAAATTACACAAAAAGCTAAACAGTTAATTTTGAAATCCGTTATTCTAAGCCGATTTGATCTCGTTCAATGAATGGTAAAATAAATTTTCAATAATATTGTAAGAAAGAAATAATAAACCTTAGTGTTAATAATAGTAGAGCCCCCGGAGCGCATGTACGAAGAAGTTGATGACAGAAGACGAGGTGAAAGACGTGTGTAGGGACCGTAGCTTTCGGCTCTCCGTTCTCTCTGACTACCCCTCTAAGGCTAAAGCGTGAAAATATAAAAAAAACCAGATGCAAAACACGACACGTAGATATTTATAATTTGCGGGGGGTCCTTACAATATTAGCTTCATAAAACTCAAAAATAGAAGCCGCCCTCATAACAAAGTATAAAAATAAGGGGAAAAAATTAAAAATTTCTTGCTCTACAATCCTAAAATCAACCTGTCGATGTCGAAATTCTTAGCGATTACAAAAGACCCGAATAATAATAAGTACTGTAAACCACTTGATTGACAGTTCTCAGTTGTAAACGGTCGCGGCGCCGTAGAAAAAAATTCGGACCGATTTTGATTAAAATTCGATTCAAATTAGGCGACGATTATCGAGAAATTCGTGGCATATGTTGGGGATTTTGTTCGGCGAAATAAATTTCAAGTTAATTTTTTGGTGGAAATCGATTATTATATTTATAAGATTGCAACAGCATGTTTTTAGTCATTATAATAATTTAAAATTTCACAATCTACTCTGTAAGTTTGCCTCTGTAATTATATAAAGTAACTGTAACATTTATTATATAAACAAAAAAAACTCCGATAGCATAAACTAATTTAATATATCAATTAATCGAAAGTCCTTGATACCAGAGCGAAGAAAGAAAATAATAATTAATTCATTTCCCCGGAGAGTGTGGAATAGTGTCTTAACAGTAGGTTTCCTCTGCCCTGTGCGGGATACAGCGTGAAGTTGATTTAAATATTTAATTTTCTCGAATAGGGATAGAACCCACAACCCGTACTAATACCCGATTGAATAATTCTAATAATATTATTTAATACTTGAGCTATATATTAATATGCTAAATAATTCTTATATTATACTAATAGATATATCTAATTATTCAAATAGTACCTATGTTCTTAGCAAAAATTTTATATATTTTTTTCAAATTATAAACACCTAAATGAAGAATTTTAAAATGAATACTTTTATAAAATTCCTTTATAGAAATACTTCCAAAGCTTAAAAGCTATTGATTTCTAAGTGACAGCAGACGCGAGCTTATAACGAAACTTATAGCAGAAAGTTCAGCCGTATTTACATAGATGTCGCTGTAAGTCTTAAAATACCAAGTAAATTTAAGCTTTTTTGAAAAAATGAGTTTTTTTAAGTTGCAACTGATACGTCGCATGGTACAAGCACAGGGAACCTGAGAATCTAGTGGTAAGACATTCCGTTCCCCACTTTCCGAGGAATTCTGAAGGCATTGCGTGTTGAGTAAAATAATTTTACGTCGAGCGAGAATCGAATCCAAAGAGAGCTTACTAATTTTATTATGTAGGTACAAAATTTATGAAAAAGCCAAAAAAACTCTTATTTAGGCACTGCAATGCCGACACAGTTTTCGATGCATCGTGTGTTAGTGCAGAACTCCACACCAAGTTCTTGCCATGGTGCCAGAATAAAGCAATTATAATATAAATAAATAATTATTAATTACTCGGAATAGGGATCGAATCCACAACCGTCTTGTTCTCAGTCGCATGCCTCTTCGCCACGACGATCTCCTCAGCCTCGGTTAGTTAATTTTCTATATTAAAAGTCCTCCTTGAAAATGTTATTAAAAAAGTAAATATAACATAACCATTGTTTACTATAACTTTAACGTTTATAGAGTTTTATACGCTAACTATATTAGATATAATTTTTATGCGACATTTAAACAGTAAAACAAAAATAAAACTGTTTTTATGAACACTTTTGCCCAAAATTTTACTACGTGGCGTTTGTGGTAAGTTATAGGCGACAGCGGGTTGTGCTTACACAATTCTTGTATTTTATTATTTTTTTCTATAGGTTATTTTATTTTTTTGTTTACCTTTGGTATTATCTACTGTAAGGGATTTATTTTTAAATTCTATCATATGGGACTAATTTAAAATTGAATTTCAATTATCGAAATTTTAATATACTCGAATATGAATTTATATATTCGAAGAAACGGCCAATAAAAATAAACACGACTATAAAAAAATATATAAAATGAACCCAGAACATTTACTTGTAATAATTGTACAAAAATTACAATTGACAGTATCATTTTACGCAATTTATATAATATAGTATCATCAAGTTCTGAGTACATTCTATAGTATTTGTAGCTTTTAATGTTCAAGAGCGTGTTTTTTACTTTTTTTTTCATTTATCTTTTACTAGCATCACGCTGTATCCCGCACCTTTGTTGTTAAAACACTCTGTTCCTATTAAGAAACTTCAAACATTTTGTCCCGTTAACAGAGTGAGAAAATAAAAATACTAAATAATATAATTTCATCACGTGAAAATCGAACCTACAATGTGTCGCATTTAAAGTCACATTGCCATTGCTGCACGACCGGCGTCTATTTTTTAACTAACCTCTTTTTTTCAACTCTCTTCACCTATATCTTGTACCACGCCCATAATCAGAGTAGATATTCATGAATGCGTGATTTTCGGCAATTCGTATATGATTTACGGGATGTCACGACGCGGGGTGGTGGGTGCACCCACCGTCGTATAAATCAAAGCCTTACTAGCTGTGCCCGCGACTCCGCTTTATTCTTTATAGATAGATTGTTACTTATTCCTTTATCGATGTCGTTTAGTTTTGCTTTGGGTTTGAGCTTATAGTTCGAGTTTTTCTATTGTAGTTGCGTAAATATTGACTGATTTTGTTTATTTTGTTTTTAGAACCGTTCCCAACTATCTAAAACAGAATATATTTTCTTGTTTTAGATAGTTGGGAACGGTTTCTCCGTTTTCTCTGGGTATTGAAGTGTGAAGCTAAAAGAAATGTAAATTATTTATATAAGTTTGTGTATATGTATTATTATGTAACGTTACAATTTTTGATAATTATAATGAAACTTAAGGTGGTAGTGAATTGGGATTCCTTAACTCTTATTTGACACTACCTAAGCAAGGCAAAGAAACTTCACGCTCTTACATGAATAGCAGAGACAGACGGCACCCAGTGTTATGACATTCTGTTTCCCACTTTCTGAATAATTTTCGTGATATTGTGTGTTGAGTGATGTAACTCAACCGCCTTATCTCTACTCAAGCGTTGATATGAACGTAATTTAAATATAATAACTTCCTTGAATAGTAATCGAACCCAAAGCCATCGCGTTTACTGAACCACGACGGACTCAAAAAATATATTAAAATGATTTACTTACTTACAATCATTAGTACCTATTAAAAAATAAAAGCACTGTTGTTACGACAACGTAGAGTTCCACAAGAACGTTTAAGATAATATCTAGAACAAAATATTATTTTAGTTACTTAATTGGTACCTTTAAACCGTGATTATAAATTAAAGTCAGGTTATTGTGGCATAGGACATCGTCTTATTGTACTGATATGTAGGTTGTGGGTTCAAGTCCCGTTCAGGGAGACCTTTTATTATTATTTTCCCTGCTTTAGTTCTAAAGTCAAAGTTCAGTATTGAATTTTATATGTAATTTGTATATATTTCTATAGTATAGAAGATATATGTATAGGGTAAAGCCCGGATAGTTGCCTCGGACGGATACTTGCCTCAGTTTCAAATGCTCTATGTTAGACGTGTTGTCAGTGTTTCTTTTTGATCATAATAAGAAGCGTCCCCCGCGTAGGACTCGGTGCCGCATCAGCTGTCGAAGTAGGTGCACGAGTTTTCTCCGTGTGAGTAAAAATCTTCCGCGATGATACTTTGACGAGCGTCAGAATTATATTGGCAAGTAATCTCCGTTAAATATAATTATAACTAATTGCGGTTTCAGTAAAATAATTATTTCTTTGATTGCATTAGAGTTTAAATTGCACTGTAATAAACGTTTTGTTGTTAAATATGTTTTATTTATTTTGTAAATAAAAAGGGCAAGTATCCGTATCAAAAAGGATAGTTGCCTTACTGTCTTTTGCGGATTGTTGCCCTGGGGCAACTATCCGTAACTACACATTTTAACGAGCAAACAGATTTTTTTCTTAGTTATTTTTTTCATTTGGTTTTACCTTTTTTTCTTGGTGATATTTTTATTGGGCTTTACTATAGTTTATCTTAAATAAAATAAATTCTCAACAGCAAAATGCCTCGCAAGTATAACGAAAGCCAGGCGTGGAGCCGCGCCACATCAGCTGGACAGAAGATAGCTTAGCACTTGCGTTCGAAGATCTAAATAAAAAACAAAAAAAGGATCAACGAAATATCCCGGATTTATGGCATATCCTCTCGAACCTTAAGAAATTCAAAATAGCAATATCAATTAGCAAATTCAAAAAAATGAAATACCAACAAAGAAGTTAAAGTTGATAATTATTGTGTAGAATGTTTTGTAAAATTATAATTTAACTAAATACAAAATTAGATTGGATACAATGTGAGATGTGTCGAATGTGGTTGCATGAAACTTGTACAACATTCAAAAACCATTGCATGAGATGTGGCAGTTGAAAACCTTGGACTCCTGGTAATAATCAATACTCATGCCAAAGTTATTCCCATTAATTATTTTTAATATTTAAGATAAATACTAATATTTAATTATTTTTTAAATTAAAAAATTACATGTTCAAATTTAAAATTTTAAAACCTTAGTACTTTTAAGTGTTGTTTAGGTAATAATTATAAAGGATCTCAGTAAGTAATTAGAACTGAATACTTATTTAATAGATGCTAAGCCAAAGTTAATTCTTATTTTTATTGTTGTTCTACCTTTAAAATAAATAGTAATATTTAATTATTATTTTGGATACTTAATTACCAATTTGGAGTCTATTTTGTTGTAATTTTATAATTATATTGACTTTGATTAATACTTAATGAAAGATTGTGTTCAATAACAAAAAGTGATTACTTAAATTAATATAAGTTCGTTTTTATTTGAAAAAAAAATAGACAGGCAAGTATCCCCCGAACCATTTTTAACGTTAGGCTAGTATCCGCCATAGTAGGCAACTATCCCCTTTTTTAGAGGCTACGTAAAACAGGCTGTACTCAAAATTAATAATATTTATATTTGAAAAAATTGGCTAAGTTAGAAGATTAATATATTATGTTTAAGAACACACATTGAATAGGTAATGTAGTGGTATACATTTCTAACAAAAGAGCTTTTTCAAAAAGTGTGGCAACTATCCGGGGTTTACCCTATATATTTAAAAAAAGGTGCATAAGCCTGATATGGTCGAAAGTAAGTAATATAATGATATATAGAAAAACATTAAACGATTACTTAAAGTTACACCTGTTTATAAGTAAAGTGAGCATTAAGTTCAAATTTCAATTAATTTTAAATAAATATACCTTCATGTTTACAGTTTGAGACCAGTTGTGATGCAAGGGCATAAGCCTGTGACTATGACAGCGACAGGTTGTGAGTTCGATTCCCACTCGAGGAAATTAAATATTTAATATTTTCATTTATTCGCTCTGGTATCGCAAAGCGCGGTGTTGAATTCCGTCACTCAACACACAATGCCTCCAGAATTCGGTGGAAGTGGTGATCAGAGTGTCTTAACACTAGGCTCTCTGCCTACCCTGCGTGTGCGGAATACAGCGAGAAGCTGATTTTATATCTATCTGTTAATTAAAAATAAATTTAAATTATTTATAATAAGTATACTTTTTAATAAATCAATAAATTTAACTCCAGATGAGACTCATTTAGGTATATAGGGCAGTTGTGGTGCTTTGGTACATCGCCTGTACGGTTGTGGATTCTATCCCCACTCAGGGTATGATAAAAGAAAATAATATACAGACAATTTTATAGTAGCTATAGTTTTAAATTTAAATAATATTAAAAAAATATAAAATAAATTGTTTTATTTACGCCCTATCTGTTTTTTGAAAACAAATAATACCCTATAAAAATATAACGCTAAAATGTAGACCAATATTTGACTTATTTTAAAGACATTGCGTACTGCGTGGCGTAACTAAACGCCATATAGTGCGTAATCTAAAAGGGCAAATAATTATTATAATGAAAGTAAAAATTGCCTCGCTTCTGCATTAAACCTACAACCCTCTCGCTTATAATAAAATAATATTTTTTAATACCGTGATATAAAAATATTTTGCTAAAAATATTTAGTTTTCTTTTCATTTAAAAAAACTAACTTACTAACTACTTTTGAAATTGTTATGTCAATATGTAGAAGCAAGTTAATTTGGTGACCGACCGCGCCGACGGTCGAGGGGAAAATGCGAAAATTCTCCCCTAGACGGCAGCCATGTTGTGACGTCACTGCGCTTCACTGGGGGACGTATTCTAATTTTTTTTGATGAAGACCTCGCCCTTTATTTAACAAAACATTTATTTATATATATTTTCATGAAAAAAAAAATTTTTTCAATTTAAATTGTGTTCGTATCCCGTTGCAACAAACGGCGTTATGTTCCGTTAATAAACCCGCAAAGTTCCGGAAAAATTGGTTGGAATGTGGGAAACGGAGTGTCTTAGCACCTAGATTCCCTCTGCAGAAAAAAGCGAGAAGCCTCTTAAATTTCTCAATTGTATTTTTCAAGTGAGCTATATTTGAACATATTATTATTTAATAATTAATCTAAATTTTAAATACGACGAAACTCACATATTACAATTAGCAACTAAAGTAACAATTTACTTTCAATAAAGCATATAAAAAAAGCATACAAAAGAAATCGTACAATTCCTTTAAAAATAAACGCCAGTACGTCCCAGTGTGCGCTTCGATCGGCCTCCCCCCATTGGCCGGCTGAGATGAGTGGGCGGGGCCAGGATACGCCACGCCCACCACGGTTAGGGCCTTTGAAGATAACCCGCCACATCGAGGCAGGCGCTTGGACGCGCCACGCGTTGCCTTTTAATATAAAAATACGTTATTTTAATTTAAAAATCGTGAAAAAAACTATTAAATACTATAGAAGTGATGAACAATGTGTTTGTGACGTATTAAGAGGATAGTCGTGTGTTGTGATGTGTTTTTTTTTATTGTAAATTAATAGATACTTCCATAGATAATATATCTTCCAAACTGTCAATTTGATTTGTTTTTTTTTATTATGGAAAAAAAACTTAAGAGTGGAATCTAAATTAATAATCAAGTGATAATTTAAGCTGGAACAAACAGTAGAAAAAAAGAAACACCGACGGATGTACTTATGAACGGATCAATAACTCTATAGCGCGAAATCAAAATCGAGGCCAGATTCAATCTAATACCTATACGAATTTGATGCAATTATGTAGGCAAATAACAATTTACATAGCCCTTATTATAGTGTTTACCTTAGTTCGTTTAACTATTGAAAAAAAATCGCAATAAATAACAGTGAAACTGTAAAAAAAATGACTGAAAACTATAAAAAATCGCCGAAGTAATAAAAAATTCCACTAAATATATCAAAATAAAATTCCGCAAATCATAATCAATGTTTAAAAACAGAAAACGCACTTAAACAGTGACCAGTGAGTGGGTGACCTATTATGATACCTCCTATCATTTTAGTGATAACATAACATAGTGTTAAGACACTAAGTTTAAAAAGAAGAAAAGCTGCCGCCCAATCAAGTAGATTCTTCGCGGGGTGTACCAACCGGCAAGATAGCCGCTGATTCGAAGTTACAAATGTGCGGCTGGGGCGGGCAGGGTGGCTACGCACTAGAGGGATGCGTGGACACTGGCCTGCTTCGGCCGCCACAACCCCATACAAGCCAGCTGGGTACAGTTTATGCGACGAAACGACGACGGAGAAATGGGAAAAGGTGAGAGATTGGATTTTTTTAATGAATAAGTAGGTATGCGGATTTTTTTGTGCATATGCGGAATTTTATAAATATTTCTACTTGTAAGTACATATATATTTATGTAACGATTTTAAATCTATCTAGAGGCTCATATTATTCATATATTATAGATTAGGTATGCTATGTAATTCTTAAAAAATTTCAGGCGATTTCCTAAAATTATTACTATATTCTCCGTTATGATAAAGAGTACCTTAACGTTGAATGGTAAAATGGTACCTATGTAAGGCTTAAAATTACTTTTATGACTAGAAAATTCCGCAAACTATGTAGATACCTTGCGGAATTTTGCGTTTTTGCGGAATTCTATAAATATATTTCTGCTTCTATATAATTGAGTTATGTTTTTAAATACACAAGGTGAATTCGAATATGATTCGATTTTAGATTATTAAACGTATAAATAAGTAAAATAAGTTTTAATATACCTAAGTTATATTAATACAAATGTAGTCATAAAATAAATTTAGTGTCAAGTCACTCAATTCTTATCACATAGGTATATTTTTTAACATTAATATTTAAAATCCCAATATATTGATAAATGTACCGTTTAATTACTTAAAAAACAAAATTAACAAGATAATTATACATTACATTATAGGTAATTAATACTTCTATAGTAATATAATCAATAAATTAGTAGTTTTAATATACATAAATATATATGAATAAAATGCGTTTACACAGTTTTTGTTTGTATATAAATTATTCATATGTTTTTGTAAGAAATTGTTTCAGTTTAAATTAATTTCAATTATTTTTTATAATTATCTTCTTAGATTTTGTAAAAAAATTGTCTAAAATACATCTATTTCATATCAACTTTATATTTTTTAACGTCGTATCAAAAAAGATTTTTTATATCAGTTAGACTGGGTACAGTTGTAACATTTGTACCCATGTACCTATTACCAGCGACAAACTCGCGGCTTCGCCCGCTTGAATCAAACAATAATTTATTTACTAATCTGAATGACTTTCATGTTCAGATGACATTATTATTTAATAAAGTTTTAAATCCAATAAATATTTTTTTGAACCAAATACCTACTACATATTGAAATAGCTTTTTTATTTATGAACCGATTTTAATAAAATAAGCACTAAATGTTAAGGGAAGTTCGCCAAAATATAATAGTGAAATCTGCACTTAAGTAGGTTAAGCCAATTTTGAGATTAGCGCGAACAAAGATTTTTTTTTAAATTTTAAGTTCTATTCATTAAACCCAAATAAGTAGTAATAAATTTGCTCATATACTTCCATGACAGCGGTCAGTTACAATTTAATTATATGCAAAAAATATCTTCTTTACTTACTGTTATCTATCTTTTTCTCTTTCAAGTCTCTATTCTTTATTTTCTAGTACAAAACTCTAAATTACAGCTCTCTACAGACTCAATATTGCCAAATTTCTAATAAAATCTAAACCAGCTTGCTTTCAATCGTTAAATCAAAGAGCATATCCAATATTCCGTTCAAAAATTAGTTTCGGCATATTAAATAGATTTTATTAGCAATATATGGGGTGAATAATGTTTAATCGATGGTGCTCAATCAATTTGGGCCGTGAAATGTGACGGTTACGAGTAACGGGTATTAAAATGTAGGTACACCAAGAGTAAAGCGCCTATATAACTATTTTTTTTTCAAGCTTATATATCCAGATGGAATGGAAGCTTATATATCAGGCTAGGTATCTACCTAGGTATCTACCTAGCCTGATATATAAGCTTCCATTCCATCTGGAACCTAGTGTTAAAACTCTCCGTTTTCCATTTTCTGCCGAATTCCGGGGCATTGCATGTTGAGTGTGGGAACTAGATGCCGGGATTTTGAACTGGACTAACACTTAATGTGAAGGGAATTTTGCTAAAATACAATAGCGAGTCTACACTTAAATCGGTGAAGCCGTGTCTGAGATTAGAGTGCACAAACGTACAGACAAACGGATAAAAAAAATAAAAATCATTGTTTTATGACATTGTTCTATTACTTTGATAAATGACCTCAGTAATAATTTTTCTCACGTATCTTCGATGTACAGACAGCCATGAGTTACAATTTTTATATATGGAATAAGTATATGTAAAATAAAAAAATATATGGAGGAAAAAAGGATGGAATGTCGATTTTTTATGCATTTATATGCAGGATATGTCGAGTCTCTTATCTAAGTAATTCTAAGGTTTTATCAATTATTCAAATATTCTGTTTTATAGTGTAGTAAGTAATATGAACTTAACGCCTTGCTTTGCCCCGTTACGAGACCAAGGAAATGAAAATATTCGATATT
Source organism: Heliconius melpomene melpomene (assembly GCA_000313835.2). Classification (NCBI taxonomy): domain Eukaryota; kingdom Metazoa; phylum Arthropoda; class Insecta; order Lepidoptera; family Nymphalidae; genus Heliconius; species Heliconius melpomene. Next base: position 92,396 of record HE670607.1, on the reverse strand, counting down.
TCATTACCTAGAGTGGGCATCGAACCTACAACCTATCGCGTTCACAGTCGCACGATTTTGCTTTTGCGCCACTGGCGCAGTCGAAAGAAAATTATATGCTAAACTAGCGGCCCGCTCGCGGTTTCATTCGCGTGAACTATGTTATTATTAATTTCTGTCTCCATGACTACGTCCCAGTGACGTTTATGCAAAATTTGAAACTCCTAGCATTTGTAGTAACGAAGTTTCATACAAACTTTCGACCCCCAAAACCACCCCTTAGAAGTCGAATATTGCAAATTCCCGTCATAGCGAGCACCTACGTCCTATAAGTAACTCCTAAGCAAAATTTGAGATTCCTAGCACATGTAGTTTCTGAGATTTTGTGATGAGTGAGTGACCTTTCGATTTTATATACATAGATTAGATCCGTTAAGACAAAACCGCTGACAAAAACTTGTCATAGATAAACATATTTTTACTTACTAGAATTTGAACCTCTAACAACCAATTTCCTACAACTAGGTACCTACAAAAAATAAATATCTACATAATCCATATTCCACAAACATTATACGTACCTACATACATTTTACATTATTAATTCATTATCGACTAAAAAGGCAAGTCTAATAAAGGTGGTATGGAAATAAAAAACAAAGGTTAAACCGAATATTATGCTTAAGGCACTCAATAAATTTCACTTAAGTGATAGGTGATACGTGCTTATTGTTAAGTAAGTGGGAGTTCAAATACTGGAGCATTTTTTATTAAATTTCACGCTTTATTATTAGAGTCTAAACGTAATTCCTAAAGTATTAATTTTATTTCAATTTCACGCCCATAGCAGGGTGGGAACCTGGGAACCTAATTTTAAGAAACTCTGTGCTAACTTCTGAACCGAACTCTCCAGGCACTGCATGTTGAATGGCGGAATACAACGCCGTGCTTTGCCTCGTTAGCGGTAGCTAGTTAGAATCGAATCCATAACCGTCGTGTTTACAATCGCACCCTTGTTGCCTTGAATTGGCCCTGGTCTATACATATATAGGAGAATATTTAGAGGGACCCTAGTGTTAAAACCCTCCGTTTTCCTTAACCGTCGCACAAAGATACCTACAATAAAACGTTATCCTACTGTACTGCTACAGCCTAATTACACGTTACATTAATAAGTACTTATAGTAGACGATGTGGAAAAACGGAGAGCGGAATATTTTACCATTATATTTTCTCTGGCATATTTAGTTCATGCAGGATCTTATAGTACACGGAGAAACATTAGGTCCCGGTCGGTTATCTACCGTCTTAGCCTATGGAGAATGCTTCCAGAAATTATTTTATTTACCACCATACTCTTTTTGCCATCGCACCTCAGGAGGAAGACAGAGGTAACCTGGGAACCTAGTGTTAACCCGTTTTTACCTTTTGAGGTACCCGAGACAATCTTTTTTAATCCAAACGATTATATATTCGACGAACGATTATATATCGAGACAATCGTTTTTAAAATGAATAAGGTACAATCTTACTTTAACCTAGCTAAATTAGTGAATACCTACGATAAGTTTCATCTAAAACGGTTTAGTTTTCTTAAATATGACCTATCAACGCATTTCTGAAGAAATATATAATACAGTTATCAAATAGATAGATAATTGACTTCTCAGTAAAGTTCTTTTCATTTATTTTTTTTATACTTTTATAGTAAGTTTGTATTTTTAACGCACTAACTGCATTATTAATGTATCACTATTAGTATGAAATAAGTACCTCCTTTTAATAAAAATCGGTAAACATATATCTTAGGGTCAACTTACTAGTAAGTCTAGAATACTTAACATAACGAATGTTCACAAGTGAATGCCTGTTCGATTTCCTGTTAAGGTAATGTTTATAGATACTATAAAAAAGGAGTCTATAACGTAATTTATTACACTAGTTTATGATACATTGTATAAATGTATTTTCGAATAGCATTAGCTTTTATCATTTCCGGTATACAGGAAGAAGTTAGTGATAGGACACTCGTCTTATTCATGGCGGGTCGTTTCAATCTCGTTTTGTTAAAAAAATGTTTTTTTAGCTGCACGCTATATCCCGCACATAACAGGATAGGCTGGAGGGAATCTGAGAGCAAAGACTATTTTTTCATGCAACGGCTAAGAGTTGAATTTAATATTTTCATTTCCTCACTCTGGCGGTGTTGAGATCCGCAAATCAACACGCAATTCCTCTAGAATTAGGGGAAGATGGGGAAGGGAAATGAGTCCTCGGGGTCTACCCCCTAAGTTCCCTCTCGTGTTGAAATTGAAAAAAAAATCTACAAAACCCTACACAAACAAACATACATCGAAACTCATCACCATATCCTTAAACTAGTTTTTAATAAAAACTTCCTTTAATACAAACACAGTTTTATAAATATTTTTTTCTACATTTGTCGAGGCCACCTGCTGCAGATGCACAGACCTACGTACCTACTTGCCATTTGAACTCTTACCATTTCTCTATATTAAATTATTATTGATATAAGATTATTAGCTTACATACATTGAATTATTAAACAAGTTAAAATACCAACTCGATTGGTTTATTTCTACGATTATGGTTATTTAAATTTTAAATTTGCGGGATTGTATTGTTAATTTTTTATAGACGTATGTATATTTTTCTAACTTCCGGTGTTTAACCTTTTTTTAGGTTTACGGTGGATTCTGTACATAGCAGGGTAGGTAGAGAATGGGAACCTAATGTTAAGTCAGTCCATGTTCCACTTTCCGCCGATTTCTGGAGGCATTGGATGTTGAATTGCGGAACTCAACGCCGCCCATTGCCTCGACACCAGAGCGAAGAAATGGATATATAAATTTAAATAAATATTTCATTTCCTCGAGTGGGGATTGAACCCATTACCAATTGGTTGACAGGCACACTTTGTGCCCTGCGCCACGACTGGCCTCGATATATATTAAAACAAATAATATTTAATTAAAATAACTTGATTAAAAAAATTATGCAGTAGCTTTTAAAGTTAATTACTAAAACATTGTTACTTAAGACAGGAGGAAAGTAAATTTGTGATACATTCTTGCCTCAAGGTGTTCCATAATAGTACAAGAATTACTTTTATATAGAATAATTAAATACTAAACTAAATAATACAGGTTAAAGCAAAAATATTTATATTGTTAATGCTTCACGCTGTATCCCGCATATTGCAGGATAGACAGAGAATCTAACCCCCGGAACCTAATGTTAAGATACATACTCCGCTCCCCTTAAGACATTTCGAAAATATTAATATAATTGGTGGGTCCTCAACTCCTCATTCAAGGGAATGATTAAATTAAACTATATTTTGTTTATTGTTGATTCTCATCACTAAACAGGAGATGTTTCGAACTCGAACTTGTAAGTAGAATAGTGTCTATACACTAGGTTCCCTTTACTTACCCCATTTTTTTTCTTCTTTTCCTAGCTTCATACTGTATACCTAGTGAGACAGCCAGAGAGAAAGGAGCGCTAAACGATAATTTCTTCATACCTCTTTCGCCTCGTCCATAGTACTTAGGTACCTCTTCATACATATCCTCTGGGGGTCATCATGCTTTTTGCTTGACCTTCCTGTATCACAATTTATCACTTACCATGCTATGAAATAATGTAGATTTTTTATTTTTTACTTATATTAAATTAATATAAGTAAAAATATTAACTTATTAATATTATTAATATTTGCGTTCTGCGTGTGATCTCTTAACGTTTAATAGGGAATCATACATAATTATGACAATATCACATTTTTATAATAAAAATGGCCTAAATTAACATTTATGGGTTATGTTTCTTTTATTCTACAACTGATAAATAACAAAAAAAAATTATTTTTCATATCTTCGAATGGAAATCGAACCCACAAACGTCGTATTTACAATCAAATGGCTGCATTATTCATTACAAAAGTTACATTAAAACAGAAGGGAAGTAAATTCAAGAAGCATTCCTGTTTCAAGGTGTTCTTTAATAATACAATTACTTCTTGATTACAGAATAATTAAATACAAAAGTTTATAAAGTTTAACGAAAAACGGCCGTTTAAAGATTTTAAGGTTGTAACGACGTTGCTTTAATATGAGGCAGATGTAATTTGGTGTTGTGTTTGAATTGGCGAGTAACTGGAATGATGAGACAAAATTATATATTATATGGGGAATAGGTAGTATTTTTTAATGATATTTACTAGGTGTATTAAGTTAGTTATTACCTATGTAACAAAATTCGCTTAAATATAAATAAACTATATAAATTAATTTAATAAGCAAAAATATCAAAGAAATTGGTGGTTTATTTTAGTGACCGTTTGTTTATTTACTATCCATGGCGGGGTAAGCAAAGAGTTCAGAGTGCTAAATGTTCCACTATCATCAATCTCTATTTATTTTATGTTCATTGGAGGTCCTACTCAGTTTCACGTGACCATCCGCCAGTATTAGCAATACTGTCTTCTCGAAAGTCAACTGAGGTATTCTTTTGCCACTCCTACCACTCACTCTTGCTTCATAAATCTTTTTTACAATTTTTTCGTCACTTATGCTCATCACACATCCAGATCACCCGAGGACGTTCTTTTTAGTGGGAATTACAAAAAATATACATACAAGTAGATGTATAGACTTAAAATAACTTAAACCTAAAATCTAGATCTATTTAAAATCGAAAAATAGTTTTTATATTTTAGCATAACCCGTACTAAATTATAAGGGGAAAGGCAAATATGCACAGTAATAAATATACTTTGTAATACGCCAACATTATAACATTCTAGTCAGAAAAATAACAGAAAAATAATATTACGGCTCATTAATTTAATTTGCATGTGTGCTCCATTTTTTTTATTCTGTTTATGTATACACTCTATTGATTAATACATACTAGGAATAGTTTATGACCGTTTTCTTTTGTTTTTTTTAACTAAATAATTGTATGAGTAATTATAGGTTTAGAAAGGAGCGTCTTAAGACTAGGTTCTTCTATTGAAGTACTAGATACTAAATGAGAAAAATATCCGAAGTTAAATTAGACTATTTATAACTAGATGTCTACTTATACAGTGTGAAACTGTAAAAAAAGCAACCGCCTTTATTTAAAATCCTTTGTTTTTTTTTCAAAAGTAGGTACAAGTTTTTATGCAAAATTCCAATAATAATTGAAGACCGCATAAAATAATCGTATATTTATTAAACAAGAATACAATTACCACACATTGTTATACTATAGTGCGTTCGAATAAAAAAATAAGTTTCCTTATTCTAAACAAGGCATGAGGTCTGCAATGGCGCGTGGACACCGGCTTGCAATAATTACTGAGAACATTTTGATTGAAACACTATAGTGGATTAATGGTTAATTATTAACTGGGATGTTTGTGGGTTCGATATTCATTTACTGTATTTTCATTCCAGCTTAGCGCTTCATCCCGCATATAACGCGGTAGGCAGACAGAATCTAGTATTGAGAGATTTCTCTTCACATTTTTCTCCGAGTTCTTGAGGCCTCAAAACTCAACTCAACGCCATGCTTTGCCTCAAGAAGATATAAATATGAAGAGATCGTAATAGAGGCGGAGGGTTTGCGCGCACGAAGGACGTGGTTCTTCATATGTAAATTTCGATGTTCCAGAATCCTTATATTTTTTAGTGTTAGTCTCATAAAAATCGGTTCAAGTGTTCCAGAGAGCCAGGACGAAAAGAAAGACAGACAGATAATAAAAGTATAATTGTTCTCTGTGTTCTTTGTATTCTGTTATCGTGGATTTAATGATATATGCATTTGGAAAAACACAATTATTTTGAAATCACAAATAGACATTTAAATTTTATTTATATTAATAGTTTATTTTTTCAAATTCTATTTTTCTTCATTCTAGAAACACTTTCCTGTGCCTCTACTTTATTGTGAATTATTTAGTTTATTAACTGAAAATATCGAAGAATAAGTATTTATATATTTTAATTACCAATCTATTTAATAAGCAAATTAAAATTATATCTAAATCGACATTTCATTTAATTTGACTGCGATGGTTGTGAATTCGATATCCATTTGTGGGAAACGCACATAGCAGGGCTAGTTTGTGAGGATAGACGTTTGTTACACTTTCACACAAAAACTACTGAACGAATTTAGATAAAATTATAAAACTAATTTCACTATAATATAAAAATAGATTTAAACGGGCGAAGCCGCATTTCTGTCGCTTGTAAACATCATAAAGTATGATTAAGTATTATGAACAAAAACTTAAAAACTTCGTTTATGCCAAATAAGGCATGTATCCAGTGGCGCGTGAGACGTGACCTGTGAGCTTATAGCATAGTTATCAGAGAGTATGTGTAATAGCTTAATTTCTTTATTACTATAAAGCTATTTTTTTTAAGAGGGATAATTTAGACGTAATGGTTGGGGGTTCGATGCTCGCGCTGGGGTTAATTTATGATTATACTTAAATTAAATTAAGCAGCGTTTAATTACGTCACACTACACGTTATTTCTCGAAACGGAATCTCGAGTATTTTGACATTAAAAAATGTGAAATGATTTAATATGTTTTAGCTATTGAGGTAAGTCGTCAGCTAGTAGGCACGGTAGTGCTTTAGTTTTGTTACTAGAGCAAAGAAATGAAAATAGTAAATATTTCATTCTTCCGAGTGGGAATCGAATCCATAACCGTCGCGTCTACAATTACACGTATAAATTAAAATGCTATTGACATTTACAAGTGCGACAGGTTGTGTATTCGAATTCTACTCAAATTCATTCTGGATTCGAAAGTGAGGATCGTAGTGTCCTAACTCTCTGCCTTCCTGCTAAAAAGGATACAGCTGAAAAAAAAAATCTATATATTACACAAATCTATCAATATGCTAAGTAATTTAAACATTATCCATTCCACTAATTGGAAGCGATAGCGAAAATTAGTAGCATTAGAAAAAAAATAATTAAAAAATGAATTAACATTCCATATGAATATTCGTTCATATATTTGCTATGTAAAACGAGAGTTATTTGAATACTGTAACATGCCTGCCTACGTGCCTGGTTTAATTGGATAATAATTGAAAAGAAAATATTAATTATTATTATTACCTATAATTTAGATCTATTATTTATGCTAATTTATTCTAATATTTTTTTAACAAAATATGGATATCTATTTAATAATTAATTATATGGTAATTCCGACAATCAACACGCAGTGTTTTGAATTTGGCGGAAAATGGGGAACGGAAGTGTCGTTATGGAGAATGAATTGTCTCAACACTAGGTTCCCAGGTTCCCTCTTCCTACTCTCCTGTGTGGGATAAAGCGTGAAGCTAAAAGAAAGGAAGAGCGTTATAATTTACACTACTTCAGACAGAAAATAGCTCATTTCCCTAAATGGGAATCGAATACACAACCTTCGCCTTGGTGAAATGAAGCATTCACATTCTACATATAGGAGCTAACTCTGATCGCAGATACAAAATGATAGATGGAAACTATTAACTTTTAATTTTTTGGTGTAATATAGTCATCCTCTTTCAATTCAAACTAGTAGTTCCTGAGATAAGCGTGTTCAATCAAGCACACTTGTCAACTTTATAAATCAGCTTCACGCTATATCCCGCACACGGCAGAGTAGGCAGAGGGAACCTAGTGTTAAGACACTCCGTTCCCCACTTGCTGCCGAATTCTGGAGGCATTGCGTGTTGAGTGGCAGAACTAAACGCCGCGCTTTGCCTCGACACCAGAGCAGCCTCAACTTTATAAGATTACTATAAATTATTTAGTATATTTCTTCTAGGTATATATAAAAAACTTTGGTTTCATTGTATTTAATTTTAAGCTTTCACGAGTCAATTCAAACAATGATGTTGTAAAAGCTTATGGGCAAGCGCAATAACAATTAAACAAGTCCCCAGACCGTGGTCGGTACTCGACTTTGAGTAAAGAAAACTAAAATATACAAAAATTCCATATAAAAACTTTATAATAGATACCTATTAGATGTAAGAAGTCGATTCGTGATGGTTCTGGGTTTAAATTTTATGGGGGGGTACTGTTTTTATCTATCTATATTAAGAGGGAGAGTTTGTTTAGTGATCGTGTTAATATTGGGAAGTATTAATTCGATTTTGAAAATTTTTCAGTGTTAGTTTCCACTTATCGAGGCAGGTTGTAGACTAACATTCTGTACCTGCGAACTGAGATATCTCCCTTATATATAATTTCTCATGTGATGTATGTATTTTACAAACAGCAGTTTTCCTAATTAATTAATTTTACTATGTACTACTAGTTTTACTACTTGACGGGTACTAGCGGGGTAAAACATGAAACTGACTGTTAGAGAAAAAAGAGCACCAAACGCTACGGTCTCCGCATATCTCTTTCGCCTCGTCCACTGTCATCAACCTCTTCATAATGCCCTCCGTGTCCTCTATCCTCTCCGTCCTTCTCTTTATGCCATTTACGTGACCTTCTTCCAGTATTATTGATACGGTAATTCCGAATGAATTCCGAAATCTATTATCTGACATATCTGAAATAAAAAAGCAGTTAAAATTCAATGAATTTAATATTATTTGAAATACGAACACTTTAATACAAAAATAATAAATTTTCATGAAGCATCTACTAAATAATTAAAATTCCTTCACTCAAATATAATTGAAATGTTATAACAGTAACATTTACTTAATAAAAAGTGACAATTGCTAGGAATGTTGTCAACTGAAAAAAATAAAAAAATAAAAGAATATTTTATTTAGAGACAGTCGTGGCGCAGTAACTCAGTGTGATAGTTATCACGACGGCTGTGGGTTCGATTCCTATTGGAAGAACTTAATTATTTAGTTTTTTCATTTCTCAACTCTGTTAACGAAGCAACCATAAAAGCGTCAAGACGGAAAGTGGGGAATGAAAATCTTGATGGTAACGGAGTGTCGTAACAAAAGGGTCCCTGGTTCCCTCCGTCTATCCTGTTATATGGGCATGAAACTAAAAAAAAATATATTTTTAATTGTTCCTTTTTTTACAATTTGCCGTCAAGAGTCCTAGAAGCAGCAACATTTTATTCGTTTAATTGTAAATGGCGATGAGCTTATCGTCTCTATCAAAGTTTTATCGGAAGCTTTATCTTTATATATGTATTATACATTCTTTATTTTCTTTATTGCATTTTTAAAAAGAATGACGTTATCATGATACAATTAAAATGTGTCTACATACTCGATGGTATTACGTTTGATATTCATTCATTATTATTTTTATATTTAAAAATATATTTAGTGTTAGGAGACTAAGTCCAGCTCATATCGGCCAATTTATGAGACAATTTTCATTATGTGGAAGAACTCAACGCCGCATATTGTCTACCAGAGGACTTTAATTGTGTCCTCTAGAATAGTTTGAGGCACTGTCGACCTGGCTCCCGTATTCCTACACTCGTGATGGGGCATTGCGTTAGAAGGTGAGCAACTCAGAGCAGTGCCTGGCACTTGCTACCCAAGTGCAGGCTTCAGAAGCCACTTTAAAAGTGCACCAGTGCTTACCTCAATTGATAGCCCTCCTTACTATCTCTACCGATACCAAATTCATAGTGCCGCCTTCGAAGAGAATTAAATTGATGATATTTCTAGAAAGCCCAAGATCTCGGCTGGCACTAAAATTTAAAAAATGCTATACCAAAAATTTATATCAAACTACATAGATGTCTATCTATGATTTGAATTGGTAATTTCTTTCATCTCAACTCTACTCTACTTCTTTTATTTTTCAACACAGCATTAGTCTACTTTATGAAAATTATGTTAAATACATTTTTGAAGTGATAATCAAAAATGCAATTTTAAAAAAATAAAAAAATAAGAGGAAGTTGTAAAAAGTGCGACGTTAATTTCCGCTAGTCAACACTCAATATCTTGAAAATTGGACAGAAATTGTTCATAGGAATGGAACATCTTAGCATCAGGTTCCCAAGCTCCCTGTGCCTATCCTGCAACGGGATACGGGATACAGCGTGAAAATAAAAATCCAATATAACAGACAGAATGAGCTATATAGATGTGAGCAAATCTATTATTCGCGTTTCACCACAGCTATGGGCGTCACGGTGCCCGCGCCCGCTGCACTGCCTGCACTGGCGCGATCAATGCAAGAATGCGCTTAATGATTTTGTACCTAATATTTTATAGTGTTATATGGTGTGCTTTCACGCTTTATCCCGCAAGTTGCAGGATAGGTAGAGTAAATCTAATTTTAAGACTTTACGTTGTCCACTTTCCATTTTTTCTATCATAGCTCGGAACTGGTAATGAAGGATTCCCTCAAAATAGCATCGAACCTTGACCCACCCTGAGTGAGGATCAATCATCGCTCACAGTCAGGGGTTTTTAAGAATTAAGTAGAACGGAGTCTGTTAACACTAGATTTTCTCTGCCTACCCTGCTATATGGAATAAAAATCGTGAAAGTTCAAAAAAGTAGGTACTTTGAAATTATAAATTTAATTGAGATTTCCTCGATAATATCCTTCCCACGCAAAGATGCTGGCATTATCTTATTAGATAATCTTTTCTATCGAATAAAATATTTTCATCCTTTTTTTCTTAAAATTTTTATTTTAAAAAGGTTGCTCTGAGCTGCAAAAATTGATATTAATAAATCCGTTTAATTTTTAACTCTGGCAATACGTAGCCCTAAACTTCCCTCAATCTTCCTCTCTTCGTTTTTCGTGGACTATAAAAGGCAAAATCTATATTTCTATATCATCTATTTTAATATAAAAGGAATTTAGGGAATCCCTTTTTTACTAAAAAAATAATTGAAACTAAAGTGAAAACGTTAGTGAAAGCTACATTAACTAAGGAGAATGAAAAAGACATGATAAGTTGCATAAGGTAGAAAATAATAAAAAAACGCCCGAATTGTAAAAGAAGTCGAGGTCGTCGTGGCACCGTGCGACAGCACCAAACTGCTATCGCAATAGTTGTAGCTTCGATTCCCATTATTTTTATTATACTCATGTTTGAATTCTACATTAGTCTTACAAGAAAATGCGTGTAATTGCCTATTTTAAATAGTGTTCCAAACCTCTCCATCAATAGTGCGTGACAAAAATAGAAAATAGAGAAAATCTCTGTCAAACACGCGTGAACACCAGGGTTCTTGTCTACCAGATATGCTGATTTAAAAAAAAAACCCAACGATTTATACCTGATAAGCCATCTATCTCCACGATTCAGTGAATGTATTGGTTTTTATTTACGTCTTGTCAAAGCGGCAGTAGAAAACGACTCATTTGCATAAAATCGCTTTTTCTTTTTCCTTTGCGTGGAGTTCTTCAGTTTTTTTTTTGGTTTTAAAATTTCAACAGTAGTATTTCTATTAATTACTGTTTGCGATTGTAGCAAGCAATTTTTTTATTGGTGATATGATATTTCCGGGTGTTATATATATATATTTTTTACTTTTACGCTGTATTCCGCACAAAGGAAGGGAAAGGGAAGGCAGTGGGAACCTAATGTTAACACACTCCGTCTGTCATTCAATTACTTGCCTCTGAATTCTGGAGGCAATATCGCCACTCAATGCCTCCAGAATTTGGCGGCAAATGAGAAACCCTTCCTTCTGTCTACCCTGCGGGATACAGAGGGAAGCTTTTCACAATATTATCAGTACTGCCAACTTTGTAATATCAGAAACAAATATTAATTTAGTAAACTGTATTCGACCTTTTAATAAACAATCGTAGCTGACATTGACTGATTATCTATAATCATCTTAGCAAGAAAACACAGAGTTACTTATTACAATTACGTACAAACAGACACACTCTATCTAGATTATACACATGAATGCAATCTTATATTATTTTTATCAATTTCTTACAAATGCTTTCTAATTTCCACCCAAAGGATTATTATTTTCTTTGAACAAATATTATATCTATTTCTTAGGGAATAATGCTTAAAATTCTATGGCAAATAAAAAGTAGAGTATAGATGGTAGAGCTACCATACATTAATCATAGAAACCAAATTGTTTAACAAATATTTCTTTTTTATTTTAAATTGTACTTTGTGGCTTAGTAATAAAGTTTAAAATATGTTAGCAGTATTGTCTTCTTAAGGTGAAGAATACGTCTTAAGATTGACATTTAAATAGTTAAGTGGAAGTGAAAGGTGATATTTTTGATTAAAATTGGAAAATAATAGCGACTCCCACGAGTTCAGTGTTCGTAATCGTTTTAGTTTTTTTTTTGTTTTAGAAATATTTTGCTGCAATTGTGTGAACTGGATTGCCCTCTTTCTAATATGTTTATATTAGATTTTATTTTTCTAAAATTATTTTTCTATTTTTCTCCACTTTTATTTAAGAGGCCGAAGCTATATAGCTATGTTCATAGGTAATTTAGAAAAGATTTTCAAAAAATCCTAAAGAAAAAGAGGAAAATTCCTTCCGAATTGTTGAGATTAACTGTTTGTCTGTGGTATTTTTTTAATTGTAAATGTATTATATATGTTGTATAATTAAGAATATAAATAACAAAAGAAATCATTATACTAGAAAAAGAAAAGGAGAGAGAGAAAGAATAAATATTGAAACAGAAAATAAACAAGTGACACAGTAAAATCGACAATTGTGGCTTTATTGGCCGGAGGAATGAGTTATTTCGCTCATTTCATTTGTTCGTTCTGTTAATAAGGAAAAGTGTGACGTCGATTATTATCGATAATTGGGCGGAAAATCGGAATCCTCTAACACTAGGTTCCCTTACCCTACCCTATTTCGCGGGATGTAGCGTGAAGTTAAAAAAAATAAACTGATAATAGCAAAAAAACTTCAATTCTAAAACAAATTTTCATAAAATGGAAGCTAAAATATTAAATACTAAAGACTCTCTCTATCTTAAGATGATCAAAACTACTAAAGAAAATGTTTTTAATTTTCTCGCTTCACTCAACCGAGTACATTTCCATTAATTAATAAGTAATAATAACTGTAGATAAAAATAGTTGTAATGACCATAGAACAGTGTATGCAGTACAAGTGGCATAGCTTAGTAAAAAGTTTTTTTATGCTTCACGCTTTGACCCTAGCGGGAAGCCAGATAAAACGGGACGCCACACATGGTCTTCTATGCCTCTTACGCCTCGTCTAATATCATCAACCTCTTCATATGTGTGCACGTTCCAATTGCAACAAAACTATGTTTTCGAAGGTCAACCGAGGTCTCCCCTTGTCTTCTCTCTACTCACAAGTAACACCAGAACATTCTTCTTCATTCTGATTATGACATCCTTTCAAGTAATTAGTAAAAACATTACATATTATAAAATTTTTAGTTATTTCATTTACGAAAGCTTACTGTTATATTGCGAGAGGCTGTTATTACAATTTTAGGTATTTAATTATTTCAAACAGCAAACCACATAAAAGTAGTTTTTTATGAAATGAATGAAATGAAGTTACATAAATTAATTTTTAACAAAAACAAAAACCGACTTCTAACAACGAACTAAAAAGTGAAAAATAATTATATAAAGATTTTATAATTTTGAAGTCGGTGTCAAACTAATGCTACAACACCCTTACTACAATATCTAATTACTAAGCCTGTTTGTTTTACTTGGCACCGACTTATTTTTCACTTTTTAGTTCGTTGTTAGAAGTCGGTTTTTGGTTTTGTTAAAAATTAATTTATTTTACGATTTTTAGTGATGGGTAGATCTTAAAATGATGCTTCTTGAACGAGTGGTGATGGTGGTGGTAGTGGTTGTTAACGAGTGGTTGTGATTGTCCTATGTAAAACTTCATTTAATTGACAAGAACATACATAAAAAGTATTCGGGTGAATTGGGAATTTCCCTTTTTTGAAGTTGGTTGAAAATGAGAACATCCTCTTTTTTGAGATTGGTTGAAAAGAAATGCGACGATCAGGAATCTCACTTCTGACATCAATTTAAAAAGTTTATGCTTGTAACTATTACAGTAAAATCCAATTTTTACCAAAAAAAACAAACTGTCTCAATTTTCTCCGGATTCCATAATCGAAACCTAACTAAACTTTCACCAAATTATCCTTGAAGTGTATCCTTTCAAATAAAAAAAGAATCATCAAAATTTGTCGCGCACATGCCCAATTCAAATTTAAGACTTATGTGATTTTCTCATAGATACCATTGTCAGACATGGACCAAAAAAAATGGGACCATTTGGGAAGCTTCACCTTTCAAACAAAAAAAAATTTTTCAAAATCGGTTCACCCAGTCAAAAGTTATGAGGTAACAAACATAAAAAAAAAATAAAAAAAAATAAAAAAAAAAATACAGTCGAATTGATAACCCCCTTTTCTTACAGAAGTCGGTTAAAAATACAAATTTGGCGTTTAAAGTAGAGGAATACTGTAGAGGAAATTTTGAAAATTGAAACCAGAACAATCAACAACTAACTACTATTAACTTAATCTAGATATAATATACATTTCTACAACTGAACTGAAGCAAAATGAAAATATAACCATATTTTAATTAAATAATTACCTATGTTTAAAATTAGTAAATATAACTAAATTGAAAAAAAAATCTTTAAAAAAGATTAAAAAAAACGTATAATATAAAAAAAATAAATAAATAGCATTTCCATAATAAAATATTATTCTCAGTACACATAGCTGTTTACAAGTTTAGACCACATACTATAGAACAGTATTGCACTTTTTCTTACAATTACCCCTCGACTGGAACATCCGCGAAGTGACGTTACTCAGTGATGAATGAATCTAAAAACATATATAAATCGTTTAAAGGGGGTTCAAATCTGTAAAATATATACTGAATTTATATTTTTGTATATTTTATTTGGTAATTTTATTAATTTCACATTATATTCTTTATAGCGGGTTAGGCGGAGAGATCCTAATACAAATAAAATCAAAACTCGTTTTTTATTTTTCGCCCGAATTAGAGACACACATAAATTATATATATAAACTAGTGGACCCGGACGCGGCTACGCCTGCTTGAACTATAGTGACATCTCCTTAATTTTAGAATGTTATACAGTAAACTATAATTTAAATCTAGATAAAATGCTAAAAGTGACTATTATATTTATTTTCATAACGTCCTTATGTTATGTTACGTCCATAATATCAAAATGTCGCGGTAAGGGTCGCGTAGCGACGACGGTTGTTATTAACATGGCAGAATAAATTGCATGTCAAATTAGAAATAAATATTTTAATATATTAGTATATATGTATAATGTAATGTTATATAGCTTATAGCACTTCTGGAGAATGCAGCTTTCATACAAAACAAAAACATAGTAAATCGGACCAGTAGATCCAGAGATCTTAGCGTTCAAACAAACAAACAAACAAACTCTTCCGCTTTATTATATTAGTATAGATTAGAGACATCGAATGGTGGAGCTCAACGCTGTGTTTTGTCTTGTTTGGAGCGTAGAAATAAAAATAATTCACTCCCTCGAATGGCATCGAATCTACAATCGTCCGTTTACAGTCAAGGCGTTGTTCGACTGCGTGACCTCGTTGAATTATTTGGTATAGTAAAAATTCTTTAAAATTTTAATGCAGTAGTAACGTTATTAGAGCAAGAAAGAACTTAAATCATCAATACAGCTCATAACAAATAAAGGTTGTAATTAATTTAATGATTTATCGAACTATGTATTACGATTAATATTTATTTATTTCACTTAAAGTTGATTATTTCTCAAGAAAATTATAAAATATTTGAATGACATTTTGTAAAAATGCATCTGCCCGCAATTATTATAAGTATTATCGTGGGCGGTCGCTTCGTTACATTAGAATGGTACTAAATTGATATGAATATTATTAAATTTAACGATATTCTATTAATTTTATTAATATGTGGTTTTTTTATGTCATAAGGATATTTTTTGTCTATATCTTTTAGTTTTTTTCGCTTCCGGGAGTAAAGCAGGGTAGGCAAAGGGAACCTGAGGACCTCGTTTTAAGACATTTTATTCGAATTAAGACATTGTGTGTTGAGTGGCTAGGCTCAACGCCGAGCTTTGCCTTGTTACCAAAGGAAATGAAAATATGAAATATTTAATTTTGTCGAGTACGAGTCGAAACCTGTCGCTTGTGCCCCTGGACCACAATTAGCCTAATATTGAGCCTATAATACGATTCTGTGGTGTTTTCTAATATAATTTTTCTTTTAAGTAATTATTTAAATATTAAGTAATTTAAGTTAACTTTTAAATTTACAAATATATAAATATAAAGATGTAATCTTTTATAATATCAATAAATCTTAAGTAATAACAATCTCATAACAATGAAAATACAGTTTTTATATTTTTCCACTGCAATACAATAGTTTGTATGAATCATTACTATTTGTATTTAGGTGCAGTTGGCTGTAATTATTCTATCTTAGTCATCAATACAAGGAAAAATTAAATAGATATATTTTTTTTTTAATGGATGGGACATGTGTTCTCTTCATACTATATATATAACAAAAGTTTTTGGGCTACACACTGTATCTTAAGCTAAGGAAACCTAGTAGTTAACAGTTAACTAACTCGAAAATTCCGAGAAATGGATATTATTAAAGAATAAGAATTCTTTAATAATTCCGTAAAGTGGGAATCGAAGCCGAAACCGTCGCGTTTACATGCTGTGCCACTGCGTTACACTGGTAAAAAATGTACTAATATAAAAGTAATATAGTAACTAACCCTGGCTAGTACTATTATCAGAAAGAGGAATTCAGACAGCATTGACTGATTGAGGACCATGAAATACAAAAAATGGATTTCATTTTGCAAGATAGTTTCTGTTTAAATTTCTGCGAACTTAAATAAAAACTAAAGTCCAGATAATATTTGAATAATTTCAAAATATAACAAAATAAAAATGATAAGTAATATTATTGATACTTATCTATTTACTTTTTGAAATCTGCTGTTTGTAGAATCAGTGCCAAGCATTAATTAGTTTTGTTATTTTTATGTTTAGTTTTGTCATTAGTGTATTTAGTAAAAATAATATCAAATTCATCTTCAAGTTTTCATTCTTAAAGTTATTATTCTTCCAACAAAAAATCGAACCGAATACCCTCCCCCACTCAGTCAGACATTTTCTCCACTACTTCTACAATTACTAATAACAAATATAATATATACGAAAATATACTTAAAAATATATAATATTTATATATACATAAACATATACATATATCATAATTGATCCTTATTACACAACATCAAACAAATGTTTTGGAATTCATTCCACGAAATATATATGGGTAGCGTCGGCAAAATTATCCTATTCACGTTTTGGTAATTACACCTATTATTTATGATTATTCCTAAATGCTTTACATTTCTTTTTTTGTTTTGTTGTCGGTACTATTTCTCAAGTATAACGAGTTATGATTAAATTGTTGTATATTTTACATATTTCTTTTGTATAGCAAAATAGTTTATTCATAATGTTATTGAACTCTAAATAGACAAAATTTGAGTGATCATACTCTCTGTTTTATACTAACTTGGAGGCAAGATCTACCTTATATTTTATAGAAAAAAGTATTAATTAGTGATTGATCACCATATAGTATATTGTTTTTAACAAACTGCACTTTTTAATCCTTTTTTTTTTCATTAAAATAAAGTACTTGTTATATATTTTTTTGTCTACGGTACCACACACCCGCACCGCGGGCAACGTTTAAATAGCTTATCATTATGTAATTACTATCATTGTTACGCACACTCGCATATGGTGAGGATGTGGGAATAAACATCTATATTGAGATTAAGAATATTTCTGAAGATGTTGAGTGCTTTAATTTTAGCTTTCACGCTTTATCCCTAATATAAGGGCAAACGAAGAGAACACAGAGTGTTAAGACGCTACGTTTCATACTTTCAAATTCTATGTAGAAAAAAATAATAATATTTACTCTATTAAATAGATGCCTTTCCGCGTTGCTGGGTTGAAAGAGGGAACATTCTGTCACACACTCCGTTACCTTCGTAATGTCTATGTACGTTTCGTTTTTAACTGACCTGAAAAGAAAGAAGGAGATGTTTTATCTGTCTATGTGTCTATCTGTGGCACCGTAAACGATATGAGTGCGATGGACTGAATCGATATGAGTGCGGTTTTCTTTAATTGAAAACCTTGTTCATCGCAGCGGTTCTTAGCTACGTTTTATGAAAATCTGATTAGTAATTTATGAGCTTCAAGCACTTTCCTAAGACGAAGAAGCTAGTTTTTAGATATTTTTATGTCAGCTTTTTTATTAGTTATTATTAGTGTACGCGCTACCGAACCTACAACTATCACGTTTACTCATAGACGTTTACACCACTAGGCCATATATTTTAATTATGTTTAATAAAATAGAAATATTATTTTATTCAACAATCATTAATTCGTTTAATCAATTCAGAGGAAAGCGTTCATTGTGTAAAGGGCGCCGCTTCGAAGAATTGTAACGGCCAATAAAATGATTTAATTTTTTACATTCGTAAAGAAATTGGCTTGATAAATGTAATGATTTATATGTTATGTACTAGTTGTGGCCCGCGTATTCGTTTGTTTTGATTTTAAGACTTTAAATTAGAAAACCCCCTTTTTTCTTAGATCATATAGTGCTACCCTATACTTCCCAAATTACTTACATTAGAAATTTCAACTTGCACTTCGAGTAGTTTCTAATCTTACAGACACTAACCTGTCTCTATAAAATGCAATTGTTCTTTATTAGGTTTATTTTTGTCAACGGTATCTTATGATTTTTTTTCAGCGTCATGCTGTTTAAGCTTATAACAGGGTAGCCACAGGGAACCAAGTGTTAACACATTCTGTTTCTTCATTGAGGGTCTGGCCCTCAAGGTCACGTTTTGCCTTGGTGCCAGAGTGAAGAAATGAAAATATTAATAAATAATGATATAAGGGAACCCATTATTAAGGTATTCTGTTTCGCACACACCATCCAATTTCGAGACATTAATTGCTTGAGTGGCGGAACTCAACGCCGCTGCAATGCACCCAGAGCGAGAAAAATTACAAATACTAAATAAATAAACAAAAACCATATAAATTTACTGTTACAGCAGTTACTACTAGAAGTAAGTAGTAGAATTTAATATGTTATAATCCATACGTCAAAGGAAGTTCACGTTTTACTTTGAACGCTAATAATGAGTTTGTACGTAGATGACACCTTGGCTCGCCTGCAATTAGATAAGTCCGGTTAAAGCATTATACGTAGGTTTCTTATATTTAGTTATAGAATGATATTGACTGTAGTTTGTGGGTTCGATTCCCATTCGAGGAAATGAAATATTCAATATTCTTCTCTCTGGTGTCGTGGCAAAGCGATTTGAGTTTCTCCATTCAAAACGCAATGCCTCCAGAATTCCAGTGGAAAGTGGGGAACGAAGTCCTGACATTAGGTTCCCTCTGCCGTTCCAGCTGTGAGTAGGATAGAGCGCTATTGCTTTGCACCTAATTTTTCTTAATTCTGCACAGTACTTGAATCTACTAGGAGCTAGTACTAACTACTTGTTTATATCAATATTTTTTTCATCTTTTTCTCGCTTATCACGTTAGACAGGCAGATTTTGGTGTTAAGATATTGCGATGCCCAGTTTATACTCGAATACTCATATTGATTCGAGTGGTAGCACGACGGCACTCTTAGCCTACGAGAGCGAAGAAATGAAAAAAAAAATTGTTTAAGGGAATCTGGGAAGTTAGTGTAAAGACACAGAAAACGAAAATATCAAATACTCTCCTCAAGTGGGAATCAAACCCACCTCTCGCGCTTACACAATCTGCGGCCGAATCGGCCTCATATTCTACAATAATTATAACCACTGACTCCAATCCCACAACATTAATGTGTAAAACCTCCACCAAAACGCCTCATAAAACGGTCAATCGCGTTTGACGTACAGATGTTAAATGTTTAATGATATGGAAAACTCTTTGGTTTAGTAATCCTATATGGTCTATACCATTCTGCGGAACACTCGTCTTAATTACTCCAGTGATAAGAATCAAATTTCTTTGAAATTTTGACGGTGTTATATCAATTTTGGTAGTCCTTATTATTTGGTGGATAAGGATGAGGTCTGTTCAGCAAGTTTTGGTTATTTGATAAGTTTCAAGCCACTGCTAATATCGGCTTACATTAAGAGTCCATGTCCAAAACGAATGGCTCCTGGTTTCGGGGAATTACCTCAGTATCAATATTGACTGGTGCTAAGAAAGTTGACCGAACATTGGTCGAATCCGACTGAGTGAACTGCAAGTTGCTTATTAGATTTTGTGATTTTTGGTGTCATTTTACAGTGTTTCGTGTGAAGGGATGATTTTTTTTCTCTATTTTCATTTGTTTCTCTTACAATGTGGGTAGAAACAGCTAGTTGAATTGTGCCGTTTTGTACTCTCCGCCTAAGCATATGATCATGGATGACAAATTTTGTCATATCATCGAAGTATCAAACTTGGTGAAGAAGCGCGATGTTTAGTACCGCCACTCCACCCGCAATGTCTCGATAATTGGGCGGTCCATGAACGAAATGTCTTAAAACTAGGTTCCTTCTGCCCTAAAAGCAAGCTAGCCAAAAGCTTTTTTCATAGCTTGACGCTGTATCTTGTCTTGAACTTTGAAAAAAATATATAACGCCACTCTTTTCTTCTTTCGAGTTTAGCAAAGAATTCAGTGTATTTTATATTTTTTTTCTCCCAATACACCTGCATAGAACACTTAATGCATAGGTATTAAAAACTACCTAGGTTTTAACCTTTAAATGTAAATAAAGAAAATAATTACAAAATGCACCAGACTTTATGGTACAGCCACCATATTGAATGTTATATCCCACAGAGAAGCCCAGTACGTTAATTGAGACATATATCAGCGCTTGCGTCCACGATCGGACTACAGCCTTAGGGGGTTAGCAAAATGGTGTATACCATTTTTTAACGAATTTATAGTGTTTCTTTTGTATTATGCATGAGTTAACTAGTTTAAAATTTACTTACGTAATCTAGTAGATATATATTACGAGTATATAATCTAGGATATATTTGTTTACTACTACTAATAAACATAACGGTCTTGGGTTCGATTTTTTATTCACCTCGAATGAAATATTTTTATTTTCACACTCTGGTAATAAGGTAAAACGTGGTTGAATTCAGTTCCACCACTCAACAAAAGAAAAATCGAAAACCAAAAAAATCATAATACTAAAATTCTCAGATATACCCTTTTACACTGCACTGTACTGAGCTAATACACACACTACCTTCAAATTGAGATCTGCACAAAGGTTATAAATAAAGAGATATTTATAAATAGATAATAAAGTACGTACGAGGATCTAATGATGCACTCTTGTATGAAGAGAGTTTATAGTCTTGCTGGTGATGCATTGTTTTAGATAAAATAAATGGTGGAAATAATTGTTATTTCAAATATTATTCGCGATGAATTTTAGAACTCGAATACTCTTTGTCGACGATATCGTGGCGGAAAGCGCAGCGTTAAGTTCCGCCAGCAATCACGGAATGTCTCGATTTCGGACAGGCAGATGAGATTTTTACAAGTTCCTGCTATAAAAATTGTTGCTAACAATGACATTATTAGGCAGGTCGTAACCGTAACGCGATAGGTTGTGGATTCGAAGCAATGTAATATTTAATATTTTTATTAAAACGTTCTAGTAAAGAGTTGAATTCTCTTAACGCCGGGAATGCGTGTTGACGAAATACCTCCAGAATTCGACCTTAAGTGGAAAACGAAAGTGTCTTAATGGGAACTATGTATCTTAACGTTAGGTTCCCAAGTTCCCTCTGCCCACCCAGGAAAGCGCGGCATACAGCGTAAAGCTAAAATCTTAAAATCCACGCAAATAGTAGTATATATACAAATACCTACATCAGTATCAACATAACAATGTTTACAAAACCTCTAAAAAGCTTCACGCATCGCGAGCTTTCCTCTACAAATCTAACATACAAATCGTTTTCCACTGCGTGTCGCGCTTGCGTGTGCACCACACATAACGCCCGACCACGTGGTCGGATCACGCAAACTGAAACACTGAATGGATAGCGTGTTAGCAGTTTTCGCGTGACGCTGGGCGTGGGCAAGGTCGGAGGCTGAACATGGCTATCCTGGACAATAACCTATGTGGTGTTTTTAATGATTGTTTAATTTTGTGTTTGTACGAGTATGGGTTGGTGAGATTGTGTTTGTTTTTGTTAAGTGGTGTCTTGATAAGATTCTGGTATTTTTGGTTTCTTTTGCGGTATCTTCATCATATTATGGGATTGGGTCTTTGAGGTTTCGTCCTCGATTTATTAACTTAGAGGCATGTTATACATATATGGAATAACAACTATAGAATTATGATTTGCATAGCTAATGCCTTTTCCGTACTGATTAAAAAAATATATTTATTCAAAAAAAAAAAAACTCACAGTATCTACAATAAACAGTCTAAGATAATTATTATAAAATATTCTGTTTTATACTTCCCGCTAACTTAAAACATCGTGTTTTGCTCTCCAAGCCAAGGAAATTAAAATAATGAAAATATTAACGTTCCTTTGAATCTGGATTGAACCTAAGCTCTAAATGGACAAATTCACATATTTATTAACTATGTCAAAATGCAATAAAATTGCATTTTTTGCTGCTTTTCAGTTTCTCCTGTATATCGGAGTTCACAGAAAGAAACCACTGCTAAGACACTTCGTTCCTTACTTTTAATCCAAGTTTTGGAGATAGTAGATGTGTTGAATTGAAGAACTCAACGCTCCATTGTGTCTGCCAGAGCAAATAAATTAAATGTAACTTAAATATAAACATCCTCCATGTAAAATTGAACCTATTACCACCGAAAATTCAATCAAATTCCTTGCCCTGTATATATGTATATAAATTCCTTTGTTCTACCATATGTTTAGTAAAATTGGTTGAATAAAGAAAAGACGATCCCCAGATTAGTGTCGTGTTACTTAATCCTAATCCTACGAGGTGTTTGTGTTAAGTAGGTGAGAAAATCACTTATACTTTCTATGAGAAATATTTAAATACTACTGATATGTCCTGGCTTTACTCGGAAGGAAGATTTTTTTTTAGGATCAGAATGAACTAGAAGTTACTAAACTTCTAATAGAAGACTACTTCTAAAATAGATTTTTATCTATGTCAAGTGCATTAAATTTATTGGTGTATAAATACACAGACAAACAAATAATTGTTTTTATAAAAAATCTCAGATACATATAAAAGTATATGCAATTAATAAACTTATAATTGTGCTTAAATTACAATGTCGTTTTTATGACATTTAGCATATATTTTTTTAATATTATCGTTATAAAACCTTATATAAAATGAGAAATTAATTCACTGAACCTAAGTTACATAACTCATTTATATTATTTTAAAAGTAAAAGTAAAATATTGTAACAGGTAAGCAAAAGATATCTCTATTATAGATCTATGAACCTAAAAAAGAATGTTTTATACCTACCAACTTTTTTATTGGGAACCTAAAAACAAAAAAAAAGAGTTTATCCATCATTAAAAAAAGAATTTGACCTTGGAAAATCAAAATCTATAATAACCAGAGAGTAACGCATCGTAATGGTAGCCCGGTGGTCAACATTTGCATATCTCATTGTTAGTTTGAAACAATAATTTCGCCTTTATACCGTTTTTTTCATATAATCAGTGGTTAGAAGAATTTAGTGATTATCGGCACTTTCTAATAAAGCCTCGTCGAAATTCTAATTTATAAGGATTTTTTTTCGTCAAAATACAATTTTAAATATAGCTAGTACACACTAGCGACCCAAACGCGGCTTTGCCTGTAAAAAATTATTGTTATATAGAATGCCAAGTTATATATATTTTTATAGAAATTGCAGCTTTTGTGCTATTCGGTATTGGTATCGGTATAATACACATGTATTATATATTATTGTAAAGCTTTTTCTTAATCAGTTCAGTAGTTTTTGCACGAAATACGAACAAACATACATCTTTACACAATTTCACATCTATAATTCTTTCACGATCTTTAAAATGAAAAAAATATTAAGCTCTACATTTCGTTTTCATATATATCTACGTCATCATCTAAAACATCGGTTGTAAATGTATTTCCTTCCACTAGTAGGTAACGAGACAAACGCGGCGTTAATTTACGCCACTTATTATGTACTATGGCTAAACTTGGACGAAAAATGATTAACGGAGTGTCTTAACACTATCCTACCGTTACTTATCCTGCTATATAAATACAGAGTGAAGCCAAAAGAAAACACTAACAAAATTTCATACTAAACTACAAATAAGCAAACATCTCTAACATCAATCTACCCTACATTACTTCACCGTATAAACAGCCATATAATTACAAGCATTCAGCAAACATAAGCCAAATGACACGTATAAAGTTGTCTGGTGGGGTGAACACCCTAGCTATCTGCCCATCTCGGGAGTCAAACCCGTCAGCTGACGCCAGCGTAGCGTGACGCGCGTTGCGCATTCGGTCCTAGTTGCCACGCTATCAATATTATCTGGTTACTTAGTTAACGCACAATAGAGGCGTTTGTGCGCATTGAAATTGTTTTCATTGTTGTAATTTTTGTTTTTTAATAAAATAGATTAATTTTCATATATATAAGAGATATATTTTGCATTGGAAAAATTGTTTTTTCAATAATAATAATAATTCTTAAAGAAACGGTTATTCGTATCTTGTTTCGTTACTTATTTCTGCTATTTATTTTGTTTTTTTCGACTTCATACTGTATAGTACAAATGGTAGAGTAGGAAGACAAGTGTTAAGACACTCCCTTCGTTCTCTGCTTTCTGCCAGAATTCGATACACCATATGTTAAGTGGCGGATCTCAACGCTGAAAGACCAAGAAAAAAGAGTGAAAAAATTATAGCATTTAACTCCGAAATGGGAATAGAATCAATAGCAGTCAAACTACGACACGATGACCTTCAATTTATTAGTTTTTCTATAGAAAGAGAAATATAAGTATTAGCAGGATTTGTCTGTTCAAACTTGAAATACTACAATTATCAATTTGACCGCCTTCGATACCAAAAAATCAATAAGACGTAGGGAGCATGGCCTATTATTATTATTATATATTCATTAAATGGAATTAGGCATTAGGTTTAATTATATTTTCACAAAATTTTCAAATAATATACTTATTAAGATATACTATTTTTACTAATTTATTAATATGAAACAATTAACTTTCTAATACACTATTCTTTTTCATAATAAGAAAGATTTCACTAAAACAAAATATAGAAAGAAAGAAAACTTTGTAACAAAGGTATACCTATACCTTTACTTTTCGTACCAATTCAAGACCAGCGAAGAAAAATCGAAGCCAACAGTATCTCGAAGTGAAACAGATATAGAGCACTTCTGTTTGAGTTAGAAAAGGATCGTCCACCACGCCCCCTTCTTCTAAGCTACTAGGGTAAATTCTTTTAGGGAAGTCTATAGCTATACCGGTATTATACCGGGGAGTATTTGATTATAGCATATTACAAGCGATAGAGACCCTTAATGTTATTCAATGTAGAGACAGTTTTGTAGATTTTCGCTTGTAACTAATTTTTCGGTGTCAATTTATAAATTCCGCCTGCCCTATCACTGTTAGCTTGTGGTTCTTGAAAAATAAGGGGGCATTTGTCATATATACTTTGAAAGGAATGGAAGAAAATGGGAATGTTCTGAAGTTGGACGTTTTCGTGACTTGTTAGAAGAAAAGTTTATGGAATTACTTTTGAGTTTTAAAAATGTCTGTTGCAGGTGTCATTTGAGTTCAGGCACAAAGCCTGTTTCAAATAAAATATAAAAATTTTAGTCACATTTTTCAAAGGGTTTCACATTTATGTGACTCTACCTATTATTCATTCTTTCAAATTATTTCAATCATTAACAATTTTTCACCATATGTGCTATAAAAATAGTTTAGAAATTTTCTGTATTTTATAAATGCTTTGGGGAACGGAGTGTCTTAACACTAGCTTTACTCTGCCTACCCTGCTGTATGATTCCCCTGCTTACCCTTACCATATGCTATACCCCGCATGTTACAGGCAAGCATTATGTAAGCATAATGCTTGCCTGTAACATTAGGTAAGCATTATGCTTACAAGCATAAGGTATAAGGCAAGCATTAGGTATTTTACTAAGACACTCCGTTGCCAACTCACCTCTCAATTTTTAAAACATTACAGTTCGAGTCACGTAACTCAACACCGCGTTTATCTTGTATCTCATCTTGTGTCTCATAGTGAGAGAAAACGAAAATTAACTAATTCCCCCAGTAATCGAATGTATAACCATCGCCATTACGATCATATGTGCCACATGGTAAAATAAATGTATAGACTAAGAAATACTTGTTAATTCGCGTTCGCTATTTGAATGGACACTAACCTGAGGGGTTATTGCGTGAGTAATTATCTACTAGCTAGCATCACGTGACCGGGGAAAGGGTAAGGAAAAACTCCAAATACAATTACATTTTCAAATTACTTTCGTAGCCGGATTTCTGTATTGTAAGGTGAAAGGTATTTTCTTTTTGTTATAATGTTTTTTTTTAGGTTCACGCTGTATCACCGTTGAGCAGGGTAGGCAGAGGGCACCTGGGAACCTAATGTTAAGAGTTTCATCATCTCTCTGCCTTCCCTTATATCTTCTAACCATTCATAATGTCATCTATACATATAATAAAATCTCTCTCTCAATCTCTCTCTCTCTCTCTATACATATAATAAAATTTAACTCATCGGTGTTTGGACATAGAAGTTATTTGAGAAAACCTATCCTACCTATATAAGGGATATTTATCAATGTAATGGAATTCATAACAATGTTTTGAAAAAAATTTTTTTTTCAACATTTTTGTATAAATTTATTAAATCACGAAAATTTTGAGTTTCAGATGAGAAAATAAATAATTATATAGTTAAAGCAGACAAAGCCACGAGAGGGTCGCTAGTATACTAATATGAACACCAATCGATCACGTCTACCGTAACTTTCTTTTACCATTCATCATATAGAATCATCTATAGGATTTCTTATATTTTTCCCCATGTCTTTGATAAAAACTATACTTTAATTACGGATTTATGGTTAAGTGTCAACTTTGTTCACGGTCTAACTAACAATGCAGTGAGAACTGCGTATTAACTATGAGAGAACGTTTAGATGTAAAAAGTTTATCCGACAGTTAAATATTGATCTACCTTCTTTTCTTCGAAGAATTGAACTTCTAGACCTTTGTGGTGTAATGGAATAGGGTTTATCTGTAATCGTGATATTTGTGGGTTCGATCCTCACTCGGGGTATCTGGCAGATAAGGATCGCTGCGCGGCGTTGAATTCCGTCACTTAACACGTAATTTCATGTAAAATTGTTGAAAAATATTCTAAATTTTATGTTTCCTTCTGCCTACTATATTATCATGGAACCAAATAAAAACGAGCTAAATTAAAGTATCTTAATTTTTTTTCATAATAATTTGGATTCGTATACATGACCTCAAGTTAAACAGTCAATCACTGACTGACTGACTACATACCTAACACAGTATTCAACCAGTCATATTCAACAACACCACTATTACTAGAATAAGACAAAAAAAGTCAAAACGCAGAGTGTTTTAGCACTCAACATATAAAATATCGAATTTGATCAAAAGCGACGAACGGAATAACTCAACACTAGCTTCAACCTACCTTCCCATCCAAAAAAAAAGGTGAAATTGATAAAAAAAACAACTAACAATTATTAGTACATTTCAATCGGAATTCCTTAATAATCTATACAAAACGTTAGTTTAGAAAGCACTACTAAGAACAACAAAGTAATTATAATATCTTGACAGCACTCGCTTGTGACTAATCGTAGTAATATCATGACAATAAATCATTTAGTACGCAATTGTTAACAAATATGTCATTTAAATTGTATTTAAATACTTTCTACTGAAAGAAATAATAATTAATAACATTTTTTTTCTGTTTTAATTATAACAATTATGGCGAATATGTAAAGTAATTGGCTAGTTGTAGTGCAGGGGCAAGAGCGTGTGACTGTAAAAAGTTAAGGATTTTCTTTCCGCTCGAGGTATGGTATGTATATCTGGTAATAGTGGTGGTGGCGTTGGTTTCCACTACTCAACAAGCATTACATCCAGAATTCGGTTGAAAGTGGGGAACATAAGTGTCTAAATGGGAACGGAGTGTCATAACACTAGGTTCCCACTGCTTATCTTTCTATTGTCAGCATACAGTGCGAAGTTAGGTTGCTAGGCCCTGAAATGAACTCAAAACGCCTCTAATACGGGCGGAAAGGAGAACAGAGTGCCTCAGCACTAGTTACTCTTTTCATTCTCAGATGTGCGTAGAAATCATAAAATAAAAAAATATATACATATTACTACTGAAATATCTAACAAGCAACTTTGATGCAAAAGTATGGTCGATAATAATTTTACCACTGCGGTATTTTATAGCGCCTGAAGTCTACGGTTAATTATCTATATCGTTTTATTTGTTGACTTTATTACTGATATTTAAAAAAAGATATTTCGAAAGGTCGCCCTAGTACAGTGGATAATAAGCGCACTGGTTGTGGGTTCGATTCGCACTTTCCAATTCTAGCAGACAAAGTACGATATTAAGTCAGACTCAGAGAAGCAATATCTCGAAAACTTGGGCAAAAAGTGGAGAACTGAGTGTTTTAACACTAAATTCCCTCTGCCTAACCCACTATATTCAAGATACAGCGTGCTGCAGCTTATGGGTTCGAAACTGAAATTAAAACAATAACATTTTCGTTTTCCTCGATCTGGCAACAATGCAAAGCGCGTTGAGTTCCACCACTCAAGTCGTCGCCTCAAGTCGGCAACAGACGTATCTTCTTAGGTTCCCAGGTTCCCTCTGCCCACTGCAGCATGAAGCTCAAAAAGCAATACATACACAAAATATAAATCTCCAACTATAATATACATGCAATTATAATGCCTCTATAATAACAATTTTAGTACGTCCTTCAACTAATTATTGATTCTCGATAACAACTAAGTTTTAATACTTAAATGCAAGTAGTTGTTTTTTTTTCTTTAAACAAAGGCATTACCTCTGCTTATTGTACAGCGAGCAACTGTGTCAGTAATTAAAATGATTAGATGATGCTGTGGAGTGCGTTTGTAAGCGATTTTGTACTATAGTGGAATTTAATTTAAAGTTTTTTTTATTGTAAGTAATAGTTGAATATTATTGCGGTGGTGAGGTCTTGTTGTTTGAAGTGATATGAGTTTTTTTTTAATTTCTTTAAAAATAACAAATATCGTCATAATATTATCGTTCCCATCCCATATTATTCCCTATGACAGCATATTCTATGATTTTGAATTCGATATTTCCATTATCTGTAGATATTTTTTATTGATTTTGATTTATGTTAATCAATTTTAAATTACGCCATTGAGACAGTGTAGTAACATGAAAATAATTTTTAGCATTCTCAAGAATCAATAGATGAACTCTATACATAGAAATATATATAGCTACTAAAACCTATCACAAAAACAACATATCGCCAAGTTATATTATTTCCAATAAATATAATCAAAAATATAATACAAAAATCAAGATTTCAAGCATCTTTGTTAATCCCGCTAACACTACAACCACACAAAAGTGTTATAGCGTTTATAAATTATGTAAATTATAAACGTAGAGCCGACTAAGAGGTTGTTGAGGCGATTTTATGAAAAAACTATACTCTACGCTCCGTCTGGTGCTCATTAAAATAATTGATCCCTCCGCCTTATCTGTTGTTGGCGGAGAAATGGCTGGTGCGGATTGCTTTTGCGAAACGGATATTTAGAGATTTAAATGTTGTTTTAGTTACGTTGTTGCTACTTTGTCTGGCTAGTTTTTTTCGGTTTCGGTTTATTTTTCGGGCTTTATAATGTACTATCAGGGTAGACAGTGGGAATTTGGTAACCTTTTGGTACGTTCCCATTGTGACACTTCGGGTACCCACTTTATACCGGATTTTGGATGCACTATAAGAGGTACGCCCAAAATCTTTTAGGTAACTAGCCTACGTAAGATTTTGAGCATACCTCTGTTCTTACAGAGGTATGTATGTCTAAATCTGTTAGAGCTCTTAGACGGTTGCAATTCCGCTAAGTTAATTTTTTTGTCGTTTTTGAAATACTTTAAAAAATATTGTAACAATGATAACATATAACGATAATTTTAAAAACATATTTAAATTTATATAAATGTCCAAAAGTCACTACTATTTATAAAGAATAAATATAAAAAAATCTAGAAACAAAAAACTAACTTTTCTAGAAATTTGAAATTACTATGGTGATGCTATGTTATAACATTTGTATCGCTAGTTGTTATCGCTCTCTCTATCAATTGAAGTTGACCTTTTCAGTTTTTGCAACCATTTGTAAGGTACGAATTAAAAGAAAAATGCTTTATTCTTTATAAATAATTTATATTTGTAGAGATACAAAAATATTTGGATTAGAAAATATTTACAATCTTTACAATCATCATATCAAATAGAGAACTTTTATGTATCTAATTTGCTGGAACATTTAATATCAATAATTATCTATTAGTAATTTGAGAATACGTTAACAATAAATTATAACTATACATTTCATTTATATAAAAAAACAACAAAAGCTGCGTTACGTTTTCCTTTGTATACCAGGGTAGGTAGTGAGAACTTGTCTTGTCCGAATTCGAGAAATAGCGTGCTGACTGGAAGCACGCCGTGTTCCGTCTTGCCAGAGCAATTCACTGACAATAATCCAGTTTCTCCGAACGGGAATCGAACTCATTACGATCGCGTTTATAATTTATTTTTTCATTATGATAATCATCCACACGTACATTTTTTGTATAATTCATGTCAACACACAGTAGCTATAACCTTTTATAAATATAATAGAAAGAATGCAAATTCAAAATGAGCGAAATCATTTATACGTCTTTTTTATGTATAATATATATAAAAAGAGAGAAATGAAAGTATCTTAATGAGAATACAAGGTTCCCAGGTTCCCCCTTCCTATCCTGTTACGGGATAGAGCGAGAAGCTAAAAAAATATTTGTAACAACTTTTAATTAGGTAATTTTAATGTGTATGACATTAAAAATATGTCCGTCAAAAGCTCTATCATACGCCAAAAGCTTATATATATCGTCATATAAAATAAATATCTCCAAACACAGACAGACCGAGGGCCGACCACTAGTCTGCGTATAAGTAATCAAGCCGTATGAAAAGTAAATCCGTACGTATACCTTAATTCAATATACGCTCTTTACTAATCAAATAAGCTGCGTTTAACTCTATCTAAGCGGGACGTACACTGCGGTTGAAAAACGCCGAGTCATATAGGAGCGGGTGATTGGATTTATTTAATTTGTTAAATTTTTTGTGTTAATTGATAAATTACTATTGGAAGTCGCATATAATGGGCTTTTCAGTAGTTTTTGTATTACTTTTGTATATATTTTTTGAGAATTTGATCTATAATTAATTCATCAATCATTCATTTGTAATTTCTTTATAAAAATTATGTTATTATTTATTGAGAAATATTACGTACGTAATAAAATAATCGCTTCAGCATAAACATATACATATGTCATATGACGAAAGCACCAAAATCAGTTAAGTTATAAATATATCTAAAAAATCGTATGTAATATCTAAAATCGCGTCCATTTCACTATATTTTCGTCAACTAAAAAAACCAAAAAACTTAATTTTTCAAATACAATAACTAAACTGACGTCACGCCGCATTACTGTCCGTCGCTCATCGCCGATACAAAATGCATTGGCGGGTCGTCACCGAGAATCCAATAGGTTTTCATTTAATAAAACCCTTTTATTGGTTTAACTTGGATTTAGTTTTATACTATACTAAGCGCTTTATGCGGCCTTTATTCATTAGTGGAAATAAGCCTAGTATAAAGCTACCATACAAACTACTAGATACAATTCTAAATTACAGTATTAGATTAAAATATAAATTATATATTAAAACAAATATTTTATATATTTCGTATATATAGTTCCTTGTATGCGTCGCTCTTTAAGTTAGGCGGATTCCCCGGTGTTTGGTGCAATTCATATACGAGACAACCAATTAGAATTGCAATGAGATGATCCCGTTTTATCATTTAAAACCGTAACACGTCGATTTAAAATTGATTATTGCTTGTATTATATTTATTGGGTAGAATACAATGTCTGTTATACCTTCTAAGTGTTAGAACGTAGGAACAAAAATCTACTATGATTGGTTGAAAGGCGTGGTCCCAGTTCGATTTTTATAAGGAGCTAATGAGATAAAGCTACTTACAATGGTATAAAAGTTACGCCTACAGGAGATTATGAAATCCTGGATTAGTGTAATCGTGTTTGTACTAACAGTTTTAATTACATTCATATGAATAACTATAGAAAAACCGCCAGCAAAAGGTGGAGCGGCAGTTTGAGCGTTTTTCAACGTAAATACATTGTAAAGTAAGTATTAAATGTCATAAAAAACAAGGTGTCAAAGAAATACAGCGGTTTTGAAACCCTACAGTTGGTTGTTATTCGTGGCTGTTAATGCCGCGTGTAGATTAGTAAATGAAGTGGCGATTACTATACTAGTGAAGGATAAAAAATTCAAATTTACTATAGCTCCATGTTTTTCCCGGCATAGCAGGTGGATGAAAGAACATAGTGTTAAATACTCCGTTCTTCACTTTCCATCCAAATTTAGAAACTGAGTGGCGGAACTCAACGCCATACCTTAATGACATGTAGAAGACCTCAGTCCTGCCAGAATCGGGAAATGAAAATATTTCATGGCCTCATGCTTATAACCTAAATAAGCTTACTTTGATATTCTTATACATACCTAAAAACTTAATTATAATAAACTCCTACCATCACTTACGTTAGATAGTAAGGATTTAACTAACCAATAAAAGTCTTGTCTAAAACAAACTCTCCATTTACCACATATTGAATAAACTAACAAAACAAAAATCAAATACATTTAATTTTATCTAAATGTTAATAAAAAATATATATTTAGAAACGATTTCTGCTATCCATAATTTGTATATGCTTCTCTCAAATACACTACCAAAAAACAAGCAAAATTTTCAATTTAGCAGAAATCTAAACAAATTTAAATATCCCATGTTTATTTTAGGACAACGAGTAATTAAAAAAAAAAAGTTAATATCAAAAAAAGCAGACACCTTGTCGGTCTATCAAGAACTGCATCAGCTGTGATTTATAACGAAGGCTTCACTCGTGTGGAATTGTTCGAACTTCGACGAATCCTAATTTCGTTGAGGTGATGTTACATTATAATTTCAATATAACAAGTTTTAGCCCTGGCTTTACTTAAAAAAAATTGCTTGACGCAGTATCCCGCAAAGCGGGCTATTTTGGAACACTCCGTTCCCTACACACGGACGGATCTCAACGCCGCTTTTATTTTGTATACCGTAACAAAGAAATGAGACTAATTCATTCTCTCAAGTGAGAATCGAGCCCATCCGGCACTATATAACTAAATCAATATAAATAAAATAAATAAATAATTTAGCACAGAAATCGAACTTAGAACCTTCTATGGATATAAAGCTAAACGGACACAGAGGCATGCAGTGTAAAATCTTCTTTCGCGATCGATATCGTGTTGCGCCGTTTAACTACTGTTTGACCGCGTCTCCCCAACTTGACTTTTTGTACTAAATCGACCGAAAGTGAGTTTCTTTTGTTTTAAGTATATAGTATTTCTTTTTCTTTTGTTATAACTTTTTGGTTTTAATTGGGCTATTTTGTGTCTTGGATTCCAATGGACCTGGTCCAATGATATAAATAAAACTTTAGTTGGTTTTTGGCAGAGTGGTGGTGAACCTGGTGTTATGACTACCGAATTCTATAGGAGTGGCGGGACTCAACGCCGCGGTTTGCCTCGACACCAGAGAGAAGAAATGAAAGTATTACATATTTCAAAAAGTGTATCTAAAATATATGAGAAAGATCTTTTAGAAGTTTATGATAAATTCATAAACCTAATATTACCTCATCAGTAGATTATATGTGGGGTTGAGTTTCTACACAGTTCCAACTGTTTCTTTCAATCGAGAACAAACCTTTGCCTAAACAAATTATAATGGCATCCTAATACGTAAATTGATTAAATTATACATAATAACCAGTAATTATTAATATAAGTAGTCGTATATAAGTAGCTATTCTCACACTATACTGGGGCAAGGTTGCAAAAAAACTAAAAAACAATACTCCTGCAAAAAAATGACGATGACTTAAAACAATGATAAAATGGCTTCTAATTGGTTAAAACAATTGAAAATTATACAAATGTATAAGCGAATTTGTTTAATTCGACACGTCTATTGACACCGATTGATCATAATTTTCAGAGTTAATGAGCTATTAATTTTTATTTAAATTGAGGTTAAAATTATATTTAGTTTTATAACCTTTTATGGATTGATTGTATTAGTAATTAGTTGATAGAAAATATATTTTTTTAAGCTTCACGCAAGTAACAGTGTAGGTAAGGGGGAACGTGGGAACCTCGTGTTAACTTCACTTTGGCAAATTATTGAGACATTACACCCGCACGCCTGTACCACGACTGTCTCAACAGAAAAATATACTTATACTAGCGACCCGCTCGCGGTTTCACCCGCGTGAAATATGTTATTATTAATTTCTGTCTCCATGACTACGTCCTAGTGACGTCTATGCAAAATTTGAGACTCGTAGCATTTGTAGTAACGAAGTTTCATACAAACTTTCGACCCCAAAAACAACCTCTTAGAAGTCGAATATTGCAAATTCCCGTCTTAGCGAGCACTTACGTCCTATAAGTAACTCCTATGCAAAATTTGAGATTCCTAGCACATGTAGTTTCTGAGATTTCGTGATGAGTGAGTGACCTTTCGATTTTATATATATAGATGATATATGTATATTAGTTATTATGGCGCAATGCGCAATTTAATGTTTATTAAAGACACGACATCGACAGCATCTGACAGTAAATTTGACAAAGCGTAGCGTTTAGTTTCGTCACTCATCACGCAAAATTCCAGAAAAAAAAGTAATTATTTGAATTTCTCTTAAAACGTGGAAGAGAATAGAGGTAAAGATAAAGGTGGAGAAACAACACATAAAATAACTATGGTTTCTAATATTCATAAGAGGCGCGGGTTCGGCTCCGGGTCCTTTAATTATTATACAGTTCCCCAAAAAAAAATTACAGCTATGCAGAAGTGACAAAACCTTTTAACCGAGATTCTGGCCATTTTATGTATTTTCTTAAAGTACAAAAAAAATATTTATAAAATTATTATTAGGTATAGCAATATATTTTTTAAACTTCAACTTCAAACCAATCTTCATATGAATTTAATTCCCAACATATAATAGTCTATTCAATCCATTACCCGTCCCTCATACAGTATAAACGCGTTAGGCACGCGCGTGTGCTCTACCACCGGTAACCGATACCCCGTAGTGGTCATTGTGCGAAATTGTTTGACCATATGCTATTTAACTATTACTATACGTACGGTAGTTAATACATTTTGTGGTCGTCGTGGCGCAGGGTGGGACTGTAAACGCGACGGTTGTAGGTTCGTTTCTCATTGAGGGGAATAAAATGTTTATTTTTTTCATTTCTTCGCTCTAGTGTCCAGCGTGTTCCATCACTCAACATGCAATGCCTTCAGGATTCGGAGAATCCGACATAATTTTAATATTATTGTATGCTTATTAATGACAGTTAAATGTTAACTGCGTGTAGCTATTGTAAATAACTTTAGTAAGTTTTGCCTACGGCTTCGTCCCCTTGGCCTTATATGGATAAACAAGAGACACATTAATATAAGTGGCAAATTAAAGAGCCTTCGATAAAAGGACATTCCAACACAAAAAAATATATTTTCAATACAAATCCGCAGTTCCCGAGATTAGCTCGTCAAACCCGACAAACAAACTCTTTAGCATTATAATATCGGCTTAATCTAATCTGTACTAGAATTCTAAATGCAGTAGCGTATACAGATGAGTGTAATCAATGAAATTTCGGGTTACTTACAAAGTAGACTAGCTCAAACAAAAGTCATCAGATGAGACCAGCTATTAAAATAGTATTAGGGCCGCTCCAGGGCAGGCCTGATGCATAATGATGGTATGGACAAGGAGATTTTTGTTTATAAATTATCTTATTATACATTGTACAGTTTTGGTTTCTTTGTTTTGAATATTTAGGATTTTTTTATAGCTGGATGCTGTATCCCAGGCAGAGGGAACCAGGGAACCTAGTGTTAAGATACTCTTATTCCGTTAAGACACTTCCGTTCTCTATTTTCCGTCGTTCTGGAGACATCAATGCTGTGATTTTATTTATGTGTATTGAAAATTTTGTTAGTGAAAAATTTTGGCTATGCTGCAAATCGCTGCGCTTTCGCCACTTGTTGAGAGCCATGTCTCGATAATTGGGCAGTGAATAAACAAAATGTCTTAAATCTTAACACTCGTTTTCTTCTCCCTACATTCCGGATACAGCGTGAAACAAGAACTTTTTCCATTATCCCATTCACGCATCTTAACCCTTCCATAGCCATAGAGTAATAAATAAAGTAATAGTAATATAACATTAATTTAATAAACTAAAATAACAATTAATATACGAGCTCGGCTAAGGGGTAGTTCTGCTATAATCCGATTTCCAACCCCAAAACGTTGGTACATTATACCCCGCTTTGTTGTGACAGGAGTTAATGGTTTGGGGTACTGATATCTTTACCTGAGAATTGTATGATTGAGAAAAATACGAAATATTACTGATATTTATTATTTCTTTGTTATTTAGCTTTATTCTATATCTTGTACATAGCAGGGTAGGTAGAGGGTACCTGGGAACCTAGTGTTACGATATTTACGTTCCCTACTTTCTGCCAAATTCTGCGAAACTCTATGCCCACTTTGCCTCGTTACCAGGAAAACGAAAATGTTAAATATTTCGTTTCCTCGAGTGGGAATCGAATTTACAACCCGTCGTGTTTATAGTGGTATGCTCGTGCCCCTGAGCCAAGAGAGGCCTCATATAAGTAATAAATAAAATATATTTACAAAAAAAAACTATTTACTGGTTCCTACCTAGTCTAACATAGCGTTAAGATTTTTTTCCCAATAACATCAATATTTATATCGTAATACAACACTATTTATTACCGTTTTTAGTATGTGTCTAAAACAAAAAAAAAATCAATAAGTTTTGGTCTAAAACAACAGAAATCTTAGCAAAAGATATAAAAAAACAACAAAATTCAATACAAATGAACTACAAAACACGTATAAACACCCTAAACGATACACATTACCTACAGTTTTCGCAACAAAATGGCTCGCATTGTATTTTGACAGGAGTGACATCCACCTGACCCCCGCCACGTGCATTGAGAGTAACAATTGCTATTTATCCTTATAAGGATAGGGATACGGATAGGGATAGGGTGACTATCATTGGATTGCTTTATTGGCAAGGGACTGATATATTGTATGGAAGTGCCTTTAAGTAACGTTTTAGTTAGTATAATTGTTTTACTCTGTACTTATAAATATATTTGATATTTAGTTAGTTGAATTATGTGGAACTTGAATTTGAAATATATAATGTAATTTTACCATAGGAAGATAAATAATCCGGCCTGGTTTCTTAAAATGATAACAAACACTGGAAGAACCTAGTATGTGATACTCCGTTCCTTCAGATTATGATACTTCTGTTCCCCACTTTCTGATGAATTCAGAAGTCTTTGTGTGCTAATGGCGAAGTTCAACGCCGCGCTTTGAATTGTTATCGGGGAAATGAAGATATTGAATTTCTTTAAGTGGAAATTGAACCCATAACCTTGTCTACAGTCACACGCTTGTATTTCTACACCACTACTGACCTCAAACCAATATTTTATCAAATTCCAGACAAAATTCGGAAAATTTATTGTTTTTCCAACATTTTTCTAGTTACAACCTCAGCCTATTAGCATAATCTCGCATAAAATAACTATAATAGCGAAGACCGCGTCTAGTTTCACTCACAATGATAAACTGCGCAATTGATGACAATTGCAATGATTTACGACAATCAGTCGCTATTACACAATATGTAATAGGCGACCTAGGACTAGGGCTAGGGTAGAATGCTAAATTATTATTGGATTTGTTTACTTTGAACAGAAAAATTGTCTGCAATGGCATTATACTACTAACTGGAAAAGGTGTTCGTTGGTATGCTCAAATTTAGGAGCCATTGCGTTTTGAGTATCGAAACTCAACGCCGCGTTTTGACTCGTCACGAGAGCAAGGAAATTAAAATATTTCATTTCGGTAATCGAACCCACAACCTGTCACGTTCTCATGTGCCATGACTGGTATCTTACTACTGATTTTTGTCAAGCAAAATTCTGCAGCCTGCTTTTCTAATTGTCGGCCCATCGTTCCGACAAGATCATAGGTTGTCTTCCTACGTTTCATTTACTCAGCCTACGTCTTTAATTAAGAATTTTTCATCTCCATCATCCACCAGCTCTTTGCCACACATCATTTTCTATCACTAATCTTCAAACATGTCAATTTTCAAATCAACATAACAACTTCATTGAGAATCACAATCAGCTTCCCCAATCACAACCTTGTGTAGAATAGAAATGTGTGTAAATTATACGAGAAAAATCGACGGAAAACGGTTATTCAAACGAAGGCTAAGCGCAATGAAGCGAGAACACTTATGATATTGGCATACTTAATTTTGCTTGACACACTTGCCCAGCGATGTATGAACGTAATTCATTTGATTATTTTAAAATGGATGTTAATAATATTGATTTAGAGCTTATTCTTGTTTGTCTATTTTATTGTTAGTTAGGTCGTTGTGTGGAGGTGAGTTTTCACAGAATCCTATGCTGATGCTGGTATTTAGATTTCAGTTTGGTTTTGTTCTTATTAACAGAATTGGTATTTGTTTTTATTTTTTAATATATTCAAAATGTATGCATTATTAGTTTAAAATGTTATAAGAAACTGGAGTTTTTTTATTGAAGTAATATTTTTCTTACTTTTATGAAGTAAATTTTAATACAGTATATACTTTGTTACTTTGCTTATAATTCAGCAAATTATCAGCCTCACCCTGAACTCTTATATTCGTTTACTTAAGTGCTTCAGAAGGTTATTTTTTGTTGTGTACAGGAATATGGATAACAATACCGTTAGATTTTCCCAGAACTTCATACACAAGGTCAGCTATTTAACCCACACCTTGAAAAAAGCTGTATTGTGTGATAAAAGGCTTTTTTCATTGTCTATTTCTTTTTTAGTTTCACATTTTCTTTGTTAATTTCCTTATTTTCACAAGTATCTACTCACTTAGTAAAATTCAACAGAGCGGAACTCAACGCTGCGCTTCGCCTCACCAATTATAGAAGATAGAGATATGAAGATACATATATTTTAAATATGAACATTAGCGTAATTCTTTTCTTTTATTAAAAAAGTATATGGCCTATAAGAATAAAAGCATTTAGTGCGTCAAGCTGCTAGGTTATTACCTTTTCTGTAGATTTTTTTTTCTTCTTTTTAGAATAAATAAATCTTCTGCACAATGAATAATTACCTGCAAAAGAACTAGCTACTCCTTCGCTCTGCAAAAAAGAGATAACTTAATTAATTTGATGAATTGAACCATCAGTTAGTGTTCTTTATTATTTTTTGCCAACACCTGTAAATTTACTTGCGAATGACCTTTTTACTTAGTGATTAAAGAAATATTGACAGAAAAGGAAATTGTGAACACCTGTCCCCTGCCTCTTATTCCAGCTATAAGTCTGATAAGGTGAAATTGCATAAATTGGCTTAAATAGTAGTTAAGTATTTTACTTTTTTTCTGTGTTTCATTTTTTGTAGGAAAAGACTGTTGAAACAGTACTTTGTGTTTTTTACCTTCACTTTTCTCATATTTAAAAAAATGTTTGCTGTGCAGCATAATTATTGTTTGTTTTTTGTTTTTGTTGTGTTCTTCCTTTACTAAGTATAGATAGATCGCATAGGCACAGGTGTTTGACTGTCACGCGATGATTGTAAGTACGATTCCTACTTGGGAGTTCGATATCTACTGGTAATAATTTTTTGTTAATATTTTCATTGAGCGGAGAAGAAGTAGCGGAGAAGGAGAAGCGAAGAAGGAGATTTATTAAAATTAATGTCTATAAAAGATTGAATTATTGTAATTTTACATATTTTACTCATCTTATAACCGATTGTTTCTTATTAGCATTCCAAAGCTATTGTCTAGAATAATAATTGTTTAGTTGATTATATTCACAGTTTTTTGCGTTTACCCGTCAATTTCCCTACAATTTACAATTATTACGTAACTAATTACGTCTGTTTATTATTTAATAATCGTTGTTTGTATTAGTACTTGACTGTTCAAGTATTTGTTAAGGTATAATGATTTATCGCCTTTATATACTTTGTTTTATATTATTAATATGATAAATATATAGGTTAGCTTCGCATTTTTCTCCTTATATCAGAGGCGGAGAAGTCAGCAGAGGGAACCTAGTGCCCGTTTCTAATTTTTACAGAATTTTCGTCTAATAGAGTGGAGAAATGAAACTAAATTAAATTTAAACACAAATGATGATGAAACTTACAACTGTCGCGTTTACAGACACTGTCACAATTCACCAAGACGGACGGATTGACTTTAATTTAATGATTTTCTATATAAATGTACAGAAATATCAAAACTTCTATTTATCTTCTATTTATAATTGATTAACAACACATCACCTAAAACACTACCTTGAAGGACCCTTCATAAATCATTATTCTATCTTTCCTCTAACCCAAAGCTACCATTTCAAAATATTATTTTCTCGAACGGCCTTAACCCTTAGTTCGTTGACCTAACTAATACGATTATAATTACATATACCACACATGACGCGTACATTTGTAAATATAGGGTGTGTGACGTAACCGTCTACTTTTTGTTTTCATCTCGTTTTGGAGGTTGGGTGGGAAAAAACAACAAAAAAATAATTTTTAGGTGATTTGATGATGCTATAGTGGTGTTCTATGTTCTTGTCTTATGGGACGTGAATACGATTCCAGGATATATTCCTTGTAATAATACAGCAATTATAATATACTACGCTTACAAGGTACATACTTAGATTTTATACAGCTATATAATTTAAGCTGAAAAATTGATGATTTCTATAAATTTTCATTTCAAAAGATATAAAATACTTAAAATAGTAATAGTAGCTCAGCATATATTTAACAATTTTTTTTTCAGCTGTAAAACGACAATCTATATTAAATGGCGAAGCTTAACGCCGTATTTTTATTTACCAAAGCGAAAAAAAGAAAATAATTAAACTCCCCGATTGGGCATCGAACCCAAAACCGTAAGATTAATACCAATTTTTTTCCAGTATATTTATCCTTTTCCCGCATTTCACGTGGTAAGCATGAAGAATGTACAGTTCTGTTTATAACTTTCCCCCCATATACAGATATTGCGTGACAAGTAGCGGAACGCCATACTTTGGTCTTTGTCTTATTAGATAGGAATTTCTCAGTTAAATATGAACTTGTTACTAATTAATTGTATTAATACGAATATATACATATACTATTAGTTTTACATTTTTTTTTGTTTCACGTTTCTTCCCGTACAAAAGGGAAAATCCACCCGAATTAGAGACGTGTGTTGAGTAGAGAATGTTGTCCAATTTTTTTACGACTGCCCCAATTTAACCAATTAATTCTTTAAATTGATTTTCATTTTACCTATTAAGACTAGAATATATATAAACCTTGTCATATAATAAGTAGGTAGTATACCTATGTTATCAGCTACCGTTACATTTAGTCTTGGTGGCGTAGCAGCACATAATTAGACTATAAACGCGACAATTGTCGGTTCGATATCCACTAAAAAATAAACTATTTTCCTCACTCTTATACCAAAGCAAAGAACGGCATTAAGTTCTACCAATCAACAGCCATTTCTCTACAATTGGGCAGAGCCTAGGCAACGGAGTGTCTCAACACTAGGTTCTCTCTACCTTCCCCACTAAAGGTTTTAACTCCATCTAACCTGAAGGCCCTTGACTCGTGACCTGTCTATAGTAAGATTCATTTTCGTTAGCGTGCTCGCATGTCAGCACGACACCCATTCACGTCTTGGTCAATGACTCTTGCAGCTATAATTGTTCTGTTGATAATACTTACGGAGATGGCACGCGACTCCTTGTTTTGACGTAAAAACACCTTTTACGGATGTCATTATGTTGTTTTTTTACGGATTTACTATTTATTTATGTGGTAGATAGAAAAGTAGCTGATAGTTTAACTAGTAGATTGAATGATGGGTAATTGGCAGGTTAAATAATGAATAATTGATTATAATTAAAGGATGGTGTAGAATAGACGATTGCTTTAATAGTTGATAATGAGTGTAGGTACGAATTTTAAGTTGATGATTTTAAGTTTATTTGTAGTTAAATGATTAAAGATTTTATCAAACGCATGTCTATAGATAAAAGTTTTCAACTCTTTATATACTTCTTGCAATAACTTTTTAGGCCAGTCGTGAGTCAGGAGTACAAGAGTACGACTGGTGTCTGTAAAGGCGATGGGTTGTGAATTCGATTCCCAATCGGAGTAA
Source organism: Heliconius melpomene melpomene (assembly GCA_000313835.2). Taxonomy (NCBI): domain Eukaryota; kingdom Metazoa; phylum Arthropoda; class Insecta; order Lepidoptera; family Nymphalidae; genus Heliconius; species Heliconius melpomene. Next base: position 49,445 of record HE670607.1, on the reverse strand, counting down.
TAAAATATTTAATATTCTCATTTTCCGTTACTTTCTGGTAATGAGTCATAGATCCGCAATACGATACCTTCAGAATTCGGCGAAAAGTAGGGAATGGAAATGTCTTAATGGGAACGGAGTATCTTAACACTATATTCCCAGGTTCCCTCTGCCTACGTAAAGCTAAAAATAATAAACCTTCTACATTTTAAAATATTTACCTTTCCAAATAAACAAGTACCACTCAGTAAAGATGTTGCGATAAGATGGCCGTCGTTTATATGTTCGTTAGATGTTAGAAATTATACTTAAATATGAGAAATGCGATTTAAGCTTTTGTTTAAATCGCCCTGAATTACTTTAACAGTTTCATTTTAAAATCGTTTAAGATTTAGTACAGTGACCTCTAAGGTAGGTATAGTAGGTATTTTGGCAGGTTTTTTTTATTTTGTGATAAGGTATCGTCTGAAATGGAGGTCGGCAATTCAATTTGATTTACAAAGGTAGAAATTTGTGTGTACTGCAGTTCTTTTGTTTAGCATCACACATTGCAGAGAAGGCAGAGGAAACATAGTGCTAAGACACTTCGTTTCCCACTTTCTGCCGAATTTAAAATGATTTGATCATTTTTTCTTCTGCATTTTTTTTCTAAAACCTCCGTAACCTATCAAGTTACATCTATGCATCCAGTAATATTTTCGTGAATGCCTCCTCACATTTCATATTATTATTAGTAGAATATTTTTAAGTAACCTTACAAAAAAGAAAAAAAAAGATTTTTCCTCATCGAATAAGGAAACAAACACATTTTCTTGTTTTCTCTTGTTTATACTAATTTCTTGACAATCGCTATAGACGCGTTACGTTCCAATGATTTTATTACAAGACGCAATGTTTATTACAATTGGTTTAACCGTTAAATGCACTGGCCGATGCAATTTATATTTTTTTATATATATTTTTTAGCTTTACGCTGTATTCAGTATATAATTCAAATTCAAATTCAAAATATTCTTTATTCAAATAGGCAATTATTACAAGCACTTTTGAATCGTCGAATGAACATATGAACAAAAAGCTACCACCGGTTCGGAAGGCAGTTCTGCTGAGAAGAGCCGGCAAAAAACTCAACAGTTGCTCTTTTCAAAATCAATGGTACAATCTATTACACTAGTTGGCAGCTATCCTGCATATACCAAAGAAGGCGAAGGGGATCTAGTGTTAACACACTCTTTTGCCTACTTTTTAACAAATTTACGGAACTCGCCTCACCGTGTCTTCTTCCTAGAGCGAATGAATGTAATTCATATCCCCGAGTGGGAAGCGAACTCCCAACTATCGCGCTTACAGTGAGACGCTATGCCACTATGCCACAAAATAATCTTCCTCGCTTTTAATGTATTTTGTATAAGTATTGGCCAACAAATCATATCGGAATAGGCAACAAAAGGAAAGAGGCTGATGTAGCCGACTATTGCGGCTTCTATTCCCACCCGTAGTCTCTCATTTTGTCCCTCTGATAACAAGGCAAATTTGGCGGAAAACAGAAAACGAAAGGGTCTTAATGAGAACGGAGTGTCCTGACACTTAGACGTTACACTTTTCTGCTTACTCTATTAAGTGCGGGGATATAGAAAAATAAAACACTAGATCCTCAATGAAAAACCACATAAAAACTCGTAAACTCATGTGTCTAACGTAACTAGGCAATTCGATATCATATCCAAATAATCGAACATCGATTATAACTTAATCGAGTTACAATTTATAGAAATAATCGGTCATTGATTTATTTTAACGCCACAATCTTGTGTTACAATTGGAACTCTATTCCACACATTTTAGGGTAGATTTTTAAATAAAGTTTAATATGTGAATACAATTTGTATCGGAAAGATATCAAAGGTAAGTTACGTTTGATACCTTTGAATAAATCAACAAAAACGACGGGCGGCAATGAGTAATGTTGGAACGTAAGTTGTAATTCTAATAAGGTAGGCTATAGGGATTGTGGAAGTTACATAAAAAAAAATATTGTTAAAAAAGAAAGTTAAAATGAATTTGGATTTGTATTTGTTTGTTTCAAAGTGAAATTTTGTATGGAATTCAATATTTCATGCAAAAAATCGGCTGAAAGTTAGAAATTTACCATTTTCTCCTATATCCTAACACTAGCTTCCCAGGTTACCTCTGCCTACACTACTATGAGCGGAATACATCGACAATATGAATACCTTTAAAAAAAATATCTTTTGAAGAGCCTTCGACTCTATAGCTTTTTAGGTCTTCTTTAACTAATTTACTCAATCGAAATGTGAATTATAAATTAAGAAAAACAAATATTTTTTATATGTAAATTGTAATGCAGCGTTTAATAAAGGATAATTAAAATAGATTACTTTTAAAATTATGATAATATCTTTGTAATGATTTTGTGTTAAATTACTACGAGTTAACTAAGAAATTATACAGTAGATAAGAAAAGAATAATTTATAATTCGAGAGTTCGTGATGTCAATATAATATAGCCTGCTCCACGGTATATCCCGCATATACCTAACAGATTAGGCAGGGGAACACAGTGTCAAAACACTGCGTTCTCCATTTAAAAGAGGTCATCATATACCATTCGGAAGAATTAATCAATATCATCTTCTTGCTCTGGTAACAAGACATAGCGCCCAGTTGAGTTCCAAAACTCAACACGGAACTTTAATGAAATTAAACGGAAAGTGGGTGAGTATCTTATTACTAGGTTACTACTGCATACCCACCTATACGTAGAAAATATTTAGAAAACATATAATATAGATAATTGACTGATTGACTGGCAACACTGGTCTAGGCAACATGTCAAATTAATAGCTCCTCAATTTTAATTATAAAACGTGTATTTAATAGTATTAAAATATATAATTTACTGTATATTTTGTGAAATAAACTAATTAAGTGTCATTTGTGTATAAAATAAGAAGAAGCACAAACGAACGAAGAAGAATACAAACTTTAAACTGTGTAACCGCCGTGAGCTATCGTCTGTCAGTGTGCTAACGGAATGATTTTCAAAATTTCTAAAACCCGGGGAGTATTTGTTTCTTAATTTTTTATATTCCCATACATATCTTACTACACAAACCTCATTTTTATAGTGAGCTACGTCCCTTCTCACATTTTGGCACCGTTATTGTCTCACTTTGCTTGACAAGTTGGAAGCTTAGCTGCAGACATACATATTTGCCTCAGACAAATACACCAATACAAAAACTATACAGTATTCAATTATATATACACATTACTATAAGTTTATATCAATTTTAAATAATATTAAATTATAATTAACATGTAAATTGGCATCAAAATTTTCCTATATTAATTTATTATTTGCCTACCTACCAGTAATATAATAATTTCTAAAGTTGGCTAATAATTGCTCCCATTGTTAATATTTACTATTTTTATCTTTTCTAACTATTTTTATATTAACCACAGTCAAAAACACTTTTAAATACAATTATATCTTAAATTCAAAACCCCCTCTACTAAAATCTCTCCACTAAATCACACTAACAAAACTATATTTAACGTCATAAATTCAAACAGCTAAAGACAATTTACTAATTTATTCCAATACGATTTATAATTTATAAACGATAGTGGAATAAATTAGTAAAATAGATTATTATAAGCTAGTATTTATGATACAGTAGTACCCTATAGTACAGTACTTAAAGAGACAGTCACGCGACAACGTGGAGGAAGTAGCTTGAATGAATTTTGTACAAATATATGAGAGGCCAGTCATGGCGCAAGGGCACAAGCGTGCGACTGTAAAGGCAAACAGATCATGGGTTTGATTCCCACTCGGAAAAATAAAACGATTTACTTAATATATCGTTCTTATATATAATCTCTCTCTCTTTAATATATAATATATTTTAAATAATTATAATTTAAATGGTTACAATAATCTTCACATTCATTTTTTTAAAATTTCGTGTTACTTTGTCAAAAAAAAACGTTACAAAAGTCAATAAAATACCCATCTAACAATATTTTTTGTTCCCAGCATCAAACCCCCATCAAAAGACGGTGTCACCAAGAGCAACCCCAGTAAGAGACATCGAGAGCGACTCAACGCTGAACTAGACACGTTAGCATCACTTCTGCCCTTCGAACAGAATATCCTTAGCAAGTTAGACCGCCTGTCTATATTGCGGCTGTCTGTCAGTTACTTGCGAACTAAGAGCTATTTTCAAGGTAAGTGGGGGTTCTTTTTTGTCTAAGTTGTACATGTTTGTGTTTCTATGAATGTGGGAATTTTAATTTTTACTATATTATGTGATTTGAATTGGAATCCATTATGTGTAGACTAAAGAAATGATTTTACTTCTTAAGAATAAACGAATAAAATTGATGAAAATTATTGTAATGAATAACAGAAATATTTAAAGCAAGCTTTTTCGGCTTTTTTGGCTTCTTTGGCTTCGCCCCAATAGTAGAATAGACGTAACCAGTTAGAGTAGAGTTATTCATAACACAATAGGAATCATGACACTTTCTAAGTGTTCCAATTAACAAAAATATTTTTTCAAATCGAACCAGTAATTCCTGAGATTAGAGTGATGAACCAAACATACTGATTAGTATTATATTATTAAAAACTAAAAAGTTGCTTCTCTCCACTCCATACAAAGGTAACAAAACACCAGAAATCATAAAAAATAACTAATTATTTCTTATTAATTGATAATTTTCCTAATCGATTTTAATAATGGTCTTAAATATTATTAACTGTCAGATGTGTAATACAATTTATGATACAATAGTTGCCATTTTTATAGAAAAACTGTGTGAGAAAAATTCCTATCAACAATTGTAACGAGAGTTACTCAAGAAGGATAATTATATTATGTTGCTTTAATATCCTTATATTTGAAACTAGTCGTCGCCGGCAATTTTGTTTGAGTAGACTTTAAGGCGTAGAATAGATAATTCCGTTTCTTTCCGTTAGTCTGGGCATGGGCGTATCTAGAAATATTTTCTGGGAGAAGCCTGGGCTTTAGTTCTGAAAAGATATATTCGTAAAAGGATTTTCAGGGCAAATTTTGTGTTACAAAAATTTTGGAATGGGCACAAGACTATTGTTGGTTGGACACAGTACCATATATTTCAAAGTCCATGGGCAAATCCTCACTTAATGCTGCCCTATACTAGTAAGTGACCTACCTACATGTAACATTTTTAAATGAAATATTTTCATCGGTGCCTTGTCCTGGAAAATTGTCTATAAATAAATTATACTGTCATATCTATACATTTTTTTAACAAATAACTAATAAGAAGATCCTAACGTTAAAAAAACATTAGCATACATATACTTCAAGCTATCATGGAACAACCTTTGACTATAGCGATGGTTATAGGTTCGACCCTTGCTCAGGAGATGCTATATTTAATTATTTATACCTCGGTGTTCTTTCTTTTTGAGGATCTTTCTTTAAAATCCCACCTCATTTAACTGAAGTCGGTCAACAGTTAAAACAATAGTAGCAAGAATCGAACCCAAAGTATCAATTACCTTCCAGCAAATCTGTTCTTCATTTCAATTCATTTATTAATACCACGACGTAATAAAGTTTGCTGACACCATTAAATACGCACCAGCCTGGTTGGTTATACATTAATAAGAAATTTTATACATTGGTGTTTATTTCTATGTTTAGTTTTGTATTGCAAGTTACCTGGGTGAAATGATTTACTTGATTGTGATATTATAGCCGTATTGGTTTAGTGGGATAGTAAGGCCGGTGGTGGTAGGTTCGATGCCCAATCAACGGAATTATTTTCGTTGAATTAAGATTTGAGGCAGTCGTGGCGCAGAAGTACAAATGTGCTATAATCGCGAAGGTTGTGAGTTCGGTTCCCATTCGGAGAATTTAATATTTTCATTTCTTCACTCTTGTAACGAGCGTTGAGTTCGTGTGTTCGTTTGTTTCAAGAATTCGATGAAAAGTGTGACCGGAAGTGTTTTAATGGGAACTAAGTGTCTTAACGGGAATGGAGTGCCTTCTCTGCTGTGTACAGGATACAAAAAAGGGCAAGCACAAAGTGGTATTGAGCATAACTCCACCGTGAGAATCAGTGTTAAAACACTATATCCTCAGCTTTTCATCCAAATTCGTAACAATATATCAGGGGCAGAAATCAAGGCCACGTTTAGTCTTACTTAAGAAACTAATCTAATTATAATCATCCATGAATTCTTAACAACAGCACTAAACAAACAAGCAATTATACATATTTAATTCTTAGATATCGATAACAAATCAATATTCGATTAATCGATAATTGGAACTGTAAATCGTAAGAAAAACACCACTTTGCATACGCTACTAGAACGTTTATCATTTGCTGAGTTATTAATGCTCTTTATAATTTTATTCTGAACGAGATTCGAATATAAAAAACAGTGGGGGGCGATTGGTATATGGTTTATAGTGGTCCAGGTCTCGTGGTCGACGACGTGCTGTACAGATATGGAGAAGTTATATATAATTTTTATTTTTTATGGTTTTTTTAGGGTAAAGTGGTGGTGGTACAAGCGTGGGAGTCTAAACGACGGTTGTGGATTCGATTGCTACTCGGGAGAAAGACACATTCAATATTTTCATTTCACTCTGGTAATGAGACAAAGAGAGCAAAATAAAAGCCGTGCTTTGCCTCGACATCAGAACTAAGAAATGAGAATATACATTTTAATAAATATTTCATTTTCCCGAGTGGGGATTGAACCCACTACCAATCGCGTTTACAAACTTCGAATCTACATATATAAGAATTTAAAAAAAATGTATACTTAAAATATTTCACAACCGAATATCCCACTCTACGTATATAAATTTAAAAAATATCGATAATTCCAATTAAAATGACTGTTCAAGCATCGATTACAAAGTCTCACGAATCGTAAGGTTTTCGCCACGCTGCGGGACGCGGTGCCCAGATCTACCTACCTACATACACTACCTACCTAAAGTTAAATATAAATACTCACGCCATATATTACTCAGTACCGGTAGCTGTAAATTATGAGGTATTCTTAGTTTTTTATTGTATTTACATATGTGTTTATAATGAAAAGTAATTTTAGTTGTAAGATTTTGAGAATGAGATGAGACGATGTCATAGGGAGAATGAAGAAGACGGCTTAGGTGGTTTGTGCACGAAAAATGGCAATAAAGGTTTATGAAGCCAGAGTGAGAGGGAAGAGAAACAGGGAGAGACATTGGTTTACATTTGAGAACACAATATCGATGTTATGGAGGAAGAACGTCACATAAAAGCATGGTCTTGTCTTCCAGATACATACCCTCGGGAGTATGAGAGAATGAGAAAAAAATGTTTAATATGCCTTTTTATCCATATTTCTTCAGTAAAAGAAACACATGGATTTAGTTTCAGAATTTAACACCGCAGAGGATCAAATCCACAACCAGTATAATCGCAGTTGAACGCAATACGGCAGCCACACGACTGACTAAACTATAACTTTTACTTTTATAATATTAAATTATAAATACAGATATTCCCTTGAGTGGAAACAGAAAAAAAAATATTACATACTTTATGTATAATTAAATTTAATTACCTTTTTATTAAATTAAACATATGTACATAATAAATGTGTAAGGATCAAATAAAAAAGAAATATAAATTGTTGATTAAGGTTATGTTCCATAACAGTAAGTAACAGTGTAAACGTGACGGGAAATGGGTTCGATGCTCATTCGAGGATATATTTAATATTTGAATTTCTTCTCTCTGTTATCGAGGCAAAGCGTCGCGTTCTGTTCCTCCAATCAACTTGCAATGCCTCTAGAATTTGGCTGAAAATCGAAAACGGTGTGCCTTAACACTAGGTAAAAAAATATTATTATTGCTATAGACGTATTTCTATACTAATAATATATGAAGAGTTTATTTATTTAAAAAAAAACATAATAAATTAAACAAGTATTTTACGTAGGTATTACATAGCCCATTTATAGCTGAAGGAGAAGCCGCAGTTAGTAAAATATTATTAATATAGCTACATGCTATATCCCTGACACAGAAGAATAGAGAGAGAGAACCTGAGAATTTAGTGTTGAGACACTTCGTGTTGCCTGACAATCACCCATTAGCGAAAGACTTCTATATAAAAGCTGAATGAAAATATTAGTGTATTTTGTGACTAAGCCAATTTAAATCGATTCAATCCACCTAAATATTCGTATATAAAATACCTACCTATACATAAAATATCTACCCACAATTTTCGTCATCTAAGGTAGTAAAAATAACAAGGAAGTCGAATACCTACGAGTATATAATGTTTACACCGTGTCTGCCCGGGTAAGGCACCGGCCGGAAGTAGTATCGACCCATGCTAATTCTGAGGTAGAAACGTAACAGGGAAAAATGGCTTTAAGGTAATTTTGTTTGATTTTAATTTATGGGGGTAGTTTTGTTGGAGATTAATTGTGTGTATTGATTTATGGTGTATGTATGTTTGTATGGCGTTGTAGCGCAGCGGTAAAGCGTCTGGCGGTTAACGGGTCAATTGTGAGTTTGATTCTCGCTTGAGGAAATTCGTTATGTTATTTTTTTTATTTTTAAAGTGATTATCTATAATTAGAAGGAATTTTATTCGAAAAAATCACAATCAACAATAAAATTTTTATATTTTTCTAAAGAAAGTGTCATTATTTTAATTGTCCTGCTCTGGTAAAATAAAAACTTGCAAACTGCGAAAAATGGGGAACGGAGTGTCTCGAGGGAACTTAGTATAGGTTCCCTCTGCCTAACCTTTATCCCTTATAATTATTAGGTGAGATACAATTTTAAAAGTAAAAAATATATAACTGACTAATATATAAATATACATATATCATGAACTGGCACCCATCTCTTACATGTCCTATAAACGTCCATTGTACCACAGCGATAAACGCCATTACCGGCACTCTGCTGTTATCAGATGGAAGGCAGATTTCAAAAACTATTAGCGACAGCGACAGCGATCGATGTGACAAATTAGTATTTTTATTACTAACAGTTTATGGAAAACAAACCGAGGCAATCCATCATGGTAGATGTTTCTTTAAAATTAATAATTCTTATACGTTATAGTTGAGTAGGTAGGTATTGTAGGAAGTGGTTTTAGCTTCGATTTTCGGTGATTTGTCTTGTTAAAAGAGCGATTTATTCTCAAGAATGGGAATCGAACATATAGTTGTCATGTTTATAGTAGAACCACTATGTTACGACGAACTCACGAAGATTAAAAAGAAACAATATTTTAGTTGGTCTTATTGATATTGAGATTTGCATTTAAACTATTGATAATAATTAACAACTTAAAAATTGAAAAGAAGTGTACCCCTGGTTTTACTTTTTCGCTATAGTAGACAAAGCACGGGGTTAAGTTCCGCCACTCATAACGAAAATAAAAAAAATAGGAAACGGAGTTAAGTTAAGTTAACACTAGCTTCCCTTTGTCTTCCCTGCACCGTGAATTAATTCTAAACTAACAATAAAATAAACCCAAAACTGAAGTAAAACAGTATGCAAAAACTAGTTTTATAAACTTAAAAGGTGTTTTAGTTACGTTTTATCAGATCAATTATATTCGTGGCTGACTCACGGGCGCACGCAAAATTATATTTTAATATGAATTTTTATTAGGAACAGAGGACTGAGTGGAGCGGTGTTTATTCATGCTGTTTAAGGGATTACATTATTATTTTTATAAGGCTTTTTCACGATATATTTTCTATTTGGTCGCACTTTGGTTTGATATTAATTGAGAATTATGATTAGGACGAAAAAAATTGTGCGTGGTGATTTTAGGTTCGATTCTCACTGGGAAGTATTACTGTATTTAAATCATTTTTATTGGTACGATAAATCGAAGCTTTCTATTCCGCAATTCAACTCGTAATGCTTCGAAAATGGGTCATAGTGGAAAACAGAATCTGTAAGGTTCATATTGTATACCGAACTTAGCCGAGTAGGCAGAAGGAACCTGGAAACCTAATGTAAAGACACTTCCTATTAAGACATTTCTTTACCTTATTTTCCGCCGAATTCTAGAGGATTTTTTGAGGAAAATGAAAATATTAAATAATTAATTATCCTGAGTGGAAATCGAACACAAACACCTCGCGTACAGTCATACGCTTGTACCTCTGAGCCACGAGGGCCTCTGTAATAACATTTTAATAAAGTTATTATACGATAATTTTATGATTTCGTCGTACATTGGTCAATTATGAATTATAATTACAAAAAACCTGTAACAAGGTGTTTGTAAATTCGATCCCTCTCTAGCAGATTATATTTTTAAAATATTTTACTATAATTTTGTAATTCTTTTTGATACTTACTTTTCATATTTATTAAGTGAAAATTATAGCGTCGTTATGTATTGGTTGCAACATTGATTGTATGACACATGCCACAACTCTTACTCCCATTTGACCACAGTGTGGCCAAATAAAAAAAAGCATAGTAAAAAAAAATACAAAATTTCATATAAAACTTTTGACATCCATTTAGAACTATATTACTTGGCTAACTAGAGTTATAACAATTAACATAATATTTACGGTTTCAAAGCAAGTGGCGATTACACTACAGGTTGCTATTGTTTAATGAGTTCAACGTAAACTCACTAAGACGTATATCGATTGGTTATACAGAGTGTTTCTTTTTAGAACTTTTTTTTATTTTTAATTATTTATTTAGAATTGCACGGAAAGTGGAGAACGGTGTCTTAATGAGAAATGGAGTGTTCTAATATTAGGTTCTCTAGTTTCCTGTACCTACTCTGATATGTGCGGGTTATATAAAAAATCTATTTTTTTTTTAATATCGAACAATCTTGTTACTCTTTTTGATAAACGATGGTCGGTTTCGATGTTCTTTCAGTGAAATTTATATACTTTTTTTAATTTTTTCGCTCTGGTAAAACAATCTGCAGGGTTCAGTTGCGCCACTATCTCAAGATGTCTCGACCTACTCAAGATATCTCAAAATAGGGAGAACACACCGCACTAAATTCACTTAAAAAACACCAAATTCTTTTTGTTACTAAACATTAAATGTAAAAAAAAATAAAAAAATATATTTTATTAAATATTTATTCCTGAAATGTTATTTATTATAAAGGATAATGAAACCTTCTGTATAATAGAAAGGGGCGGTACCACCCGCCCGCCATGCGCTTCGCTCTTGTAAAATATAAAAATGCTTCGTTACAACCGTGTAAAAGATCCTTTGAATATCAAAATCGTATATTATTAAAAAAAATATCAAATATTACAAAGAATAATTCATATAGCATAATAAAGGCAGAAAAAACCTAGTGTGGAGATACTCCATATGGTTTAAATGAAAGAACTTATTATCTTGCTTAAAATTGTCAGAGTGGCGAAAGTACCTATTTCATTTACCCCTGCCGGAATCGAACTCACAACCAAAACTACAGTCTCGTTAACTAAATCAAAATTAAAACCAAATCAAATCAGCTTCACACAGTAGGGTAGGGAGAGAGAACCTAGTGTTAAGACACTCCTTTTACGTTCTTCTTACGTTCCTCACGTTCCGCCGGATTCTGATTTCAACGCCACGCTTTAGCAGTTAACTCATACCGTCAAATTAAGTTATTATAAACATCTCAACGATTTTATTTTATTTTTGACACTAACCAAAACAAAATTTATATCTGCCACTAAACTACAAGAGACAGAATGTTTCACTCTATCAATAGCTTTATAAAAAATCACAGCAATAAAATTGCATCGTAAAATATCCTTTTTTACAAACAGCCAATGGTATAAAAAGCTTTAGGGGCGCTTATATACAGGGGGTTCGAAATAACGTAACGGAGGGTAGTTTATAAAATTCGCCGAGTCTACAAGGGGGTAGAAACGTTGATGGGTGGATCGCGTGACTGAATTTCGGCAGTGACCCGGCCGTATGTATGTAAAAGTGAAAATAATAATGTTGAGCTGATGATACTGAGCTTTGAGCTTTTAAAGTTGTGTTTTGAGTTTTTGATTTTTTTAGTATTATAACTTAGAACTTCCACGCTTAGAAAAAAAAAATATTTAGAAAATGTATAATTAAATTACTGCAACCGGATTTGAACCTGCACCTCTTCTTCTTCCTCGCTTTTTATGGCTTTACACTGTATCCTGCATATAGCGGGATTAACAGAAACATTATGACATTGTCATTTCACACTTACTACTACGTTCCCTAGAATTTAGTTTAAAATGGGGAACGAAAATGTGATATGGGAAGGGAGTGTCTTGACACTAGTATTCTCCTGCCTACCTTGCTACATTTTTGTTATAGCGTGAAGCAAAAAAAGTGTATTTAAGGCCCATTGGTTAGTTATTTTAGTAAAATTATCTGTACAGCTAAACACAATATAAATTTACCTTTTAGGTTTTTATTTATTTTTGCTCCCAAATATTGTAAAATAAACGTATATTATTTGCTTATATTAATAAATATAAGAATATTTTAGATAAATATAAGAAATATAATAATATTTTAGTAAATTTCTTATCAACTCACAGTAATTCCAAACGGCGACGTCGTGGCCACGTAAATTTCGTTAGAACCAATTTAGAACAATATTTTCGTAAATATTTTCTACAAGACTTGTTTGTGTAGCTTTCAGTTTTCAGTGAATGGAGTAAAAAGCTGCGTGTTAAATAAAAGCTGGGACAGGCGTGCTCGAGGATTAGTATAGTTATTGTATTAGTTGGAAGGATTAGTGTTTATTCAACTAGCTAACTTAGGGAATTAAGATTGATTATTTGAAATACTTTTAAAACATATATAATTTTTGTAAAAAGTATTTTTCAGTCCTATATATTGTTTTTTATATAAAAATATTGATTATTTTAATTTGAATTTAGCTTAGGCTTAACTTAAAGAAGGAAAAAATGTGTTTTATTTTTACAGTAAATAATAATCAATATTGTGATTAAGAATAACTTTTAATCATCCATTTATAAAATGTAAATACTATGTGCTTAATATTAGTATGTTTTTCCCACTGGTTAAGCACAGGGAACATAGAGACAGGACACTCCGTTTTTCGAGCTATTTTCGAGATATTTACGAGCTTTGTCTTGTTACCAGAGTGAGAAAAGAATAAAAATTCGACTCAAACGGCGATAGCCTCAAATCTTTAAGATTTTTTATTTATATAAAACTGTAAAATCTAAAATACTTTCAACGCCGAAACCGAATCGACTACCACTTTTCATTTAATTTTCACCACTAATAAAATATATAAGGCTTTATAATTTTAAAAACGGTTGTATAGTAAACAAAGGATGAATTAACACACCCTAGAGGGCGCTGCCTGCAAGGTAGTGCCAAGTTAATATTTTATTACTTATGTTAACCTCATTTGTATGTCAAAATTCGTAATATAATGTAGTTATGTTAATTATAATGAAACTTATAATGTATGGGGATACTAAAAATATGTTTTGTTGTTATAAATAAGGATGTGCTCCAATTTTGTTTTTTGAAAAATAATAATACGTAGAGTTTAGTTTGATTCATTTTGTTGTGATTTTTTAGCTCTGTTACCGCACATAGCAGGGGGAGCCTGAGAATCTAGTGTTAAGACAATCTATCCCCATTAAAACACTTCGCTGAATTCTAAAACATTGCGTCTTAAGTGCAGAACTCAACGCCGTGTCGCTTTGCCTCGTTAGCAGTGCGAGGAAAAGAAAATATTTAAAATTTCTTTCCCTGAGTAGAAATCGAACCTATCTCACTATCGCTACCACGGCCTCATATTTTTTTGTCAGTATACTGGTTAAACTAATATTAAATATCTTCTCCAGTTTAAAATAAACTTAAAATGGTCATGTACAATAAATTAATGAAAAATACACAAATTAACTCACTTTAGACCTTATTTACTCGATTTTTGTGTAGTTTACATAAAAAAAATTACTAAAATCACCCCTATTTTATATAAAAAAAAAAACCTAATATAAACTTAATTAAGCAATATTATAACTATGCATTGGTCTCATTTGAATAATCACATAAGTCACCGTTGGAACTGTCGCGGCTGTCAGCTCTCATATAAATTAACATGAAACATTATTTCTATGCAACTTACTGCTTATAATTATTCTGAATCGAACCAAATCATTATTTTTCAAACGATTTTTTTTATTATAGTTAGTAACGTCTTAAAATACGTATCTTCCGTTTTTAGAACGATCTCAGAATTTAGAAAGGTTTATATATACGGCCTAATTTCCGCAGCGTTGAATTCCGCTTTTCAATAAGCAATGTTTCAAAAAATAGGGGGTTGAAAGTGGAGAACAGAAATTAGGCTTCTTTTGCCTACCCTACTTACTATATCTTTATATAGGTTTTAACTTTACCTAAGTAGCTTAAATAACATTTTTAGTTTAATTCACTTGAATATTTATTAACATTACAATAATATATTAGTCATATAAAATGTCAGTCTTGTCAGTCAACTATAATTAAGTAGTGTATTTACACTACTTATTTATTGCTTACTGAGTAAATGATCGCTATTCAACACGCAATTTCTCAAAGATCATACGGAAAGTAATTTAAGTTTTTACCACTACACTATATTACTTGTGTCTTAACACTAGGTTCCCAGGTTCCCCCTATGGCTTACCCTGCCATTTGCGGGATACAGCGTGAAGTAAAATGCCATTTTGTTCATACCAAACTCTAACACTAAATCTCTTAATTTCTATAAACTTTTATCATTTAAACAATTTATTGAAGACGCGTAATGCAAGCGCATACAACTTTCCTAACTCTCACGTTATTAACAGCATTAACTGCATACAGCGTAACGGACTCTACTACAAATGTTGTCGAAAATTTGTAATACGCTACTACAGCGGTGACGTTACAGAAATATCCTGATTCAGTAATCATAACTAATGTGAAATGTGTGAAACAGGACAATTTTTTATGCGTAAATATGTAACGCATATAAAAAAAAATCTTAAAAGTATTAATATTTTCTTATAGGTCTCAGGTATCTTTACATATAAATAAAATGAAAGGGTCTGTCAAATGCACCTACGCTAGTAGTAGCCGCATGTATCAAAAAACGTCACGCGTTCGATATCGATTATCGTACCACAAACATAGTAGCGGTACATATCCTATCTCCTAACATAGATCTAACAAACAGTAGAAAAATATATATCAGATTTATCTTAAGATTTATCTCAAGTTTGATGTAGAAAGTGAAATAAATGCTGTACATTTAATAAAATCATTATAAAGATGCACATGACTGTGCTAGTCTTACTTTCATAGTCTACAAGTAGTTGTTTTTTTCATATGAAAATAATCCAAATTATTAATTAATATTTTTTTAGAAATGTACAAAACAATTACTATAGGACTAGTACCCATGCCTATAGAAAATCATCTAGCTCATTGTTATATTCAAATTAATAATGAAAAGAAAAATTAAATTAAAATTTATTTTTAAAAGAAAATATTTTAAAATATATTTGATTTGATTAAACAGATGAAAAAGAAGAGTACGAGAACATAATATACACTCCATTCTATCCTTTCCCCCCATAAAAGGGGATACTTAAAAATACATAATCCACACAAATAAAATAACTAGCGGACGCGCGCAGCTTCGCTCGCTTATTTAGGGGTGAATTCTAATAAACCACTAAACATGTGTTCAATGAAATATTTTTAAGAGTCTAAATTTCAAATTTTATAAAAATCGGTGGCGATTTAAAGATTTTTCCATACAAACTTTCAACCCCTTATTTGCACCCTTAGGGGAAGAGTTCTAGAAAACTATGAAAGATGTGCTCAATTAAATACTTTTAAGAGTCTAAATTTAAAGTTTTATAAGAATCGGTGCCGTTTTAATTATTTTTCCATACAAACTTTCAACCCCTATTTCAACCCCTTTAGGGTTAAAATTTTTCAAAATCCCTTCTTAGTGGATGTCCAGATTACGAAAGTAAACTTTAGTCCAAATTCCACGTTTCTACCATCAGCGGTTACGGCTGTGCGCACGTCTTACCTCAGTCAGTGAGGACAAGTCCTTTTATATATATAGATAACTAGCGGACGCGCGCAGCTTCGCTTACGTATTTAGGAGTGAATTCTAATAAACCACGAAACATATATTCACTGAAATATTTTTAAGGGTCTAAATTTCAAATTTTATAAAAATCGGTGGCGATTTAAAGATTTTTCCATACAAACTTTGAACCTCTTATTTGCACCCTTAGGGGGTAAATTCTAGAAAACCACGAAACACATGTTCAATTAAATATTTTTAAGAGTCTAAATTTCAAATTTTATAATAATCGGTGGCGTTTTAAAGATTTTTCCATACAAACTTTCAACCCCTTATTTGCACCCTCAGGGAGAGAATTCTAGAAAACAATGAAACACGTGTTCAATTAAATACTTTTAAAAATCTAAATTTAAAATTTTATAAAAATTGGTGCCGATTTAATTTCTTTTCCATACAAACTTTGAACCCCTATTTCACCCCTTTAGGGTTAAAATTTTTCAAAATCCCTTCTTAGTGGATGTCCAGATTACGAAAGTAAACATCTGTCCAAATTTAACGTTTCTACGCACAGCGGTTACGGCTGTGCGTGCGTCTTACCTCAGTCAGGGAGGACAAGTCCTTTTATATATATAGATAAAAAAACACCAGCAACTACGAATAACGAATATCTAATTGCTTACTAGTATATTTGACATCTGACAGCAATTCTGCAAAGAAAAAATAAAAGAAAATTGAAAATCTATATAATTACAATCGAATTAACTGCCAATAAAAGAAAATAGAAAGTCGATAAAAAACTCGAATTACACAGTCGGTCGGTCGCAATGAAATAGTCGAAACTGAAACGTTACATGATTTAACAGTTTTTAAGTTAATTGAATGTGATCGCGCGCGTGCGTTTTATATGAGACTTGATTTTTAAGCAATTAATAAGAAGAGGTCGTCGTGGCTTAGTTCCATAGCGTCTAATTATAAACACGATGGATGTGAGTTCAAATATCAATCTGGGGATCGATTCATTTTCGTTACCTCGTTCATAGCCACGATTGGTCTTTAAAATATCAACGATCGAGGCCATTCGTTGCGCAATCGCACAAGCACAAACAGGTTGGGGGTTCGATTCCCACTCGAGGAAATTAAATATTTAATATTATCCTATTCTCGTTCTGGTAACGAATTGAGTTATTGCTATGTACGGTATACAACTTAGCAAAAAAAAAACAGCAAAAAAAAAAAGCATTTAATGCTATTTTAAAGAAATAACGATATCACTAACACCAAATACAAAGATAAATACAACTAAACAAACACTATTAAAACAGTTTAAGAAATAAAATAAAAAAATAATATATATAAATCAACAGAATGTTATAAGCGTAGTTGCGAGGATCACAATCGCATTCAAATGAGAGACTCGATTTATGACTGTGGAGGGCAATGAGTGAGACATTGTACGTAGTGTTAGGAATGTATAGACAGTTCACTTTTTTAGTTTCACGCAGTATCCCGCAGATAGTAGGGTAGGCAGAGGGAAACAGTGTTACGACACTCCGTTCCGTGAAGACGTCTGAATTTTCGAGAAATTTTGCATTAAGTGATATAACTCAACGTCATCGCACTGTTATCTTTTCACTAGAGCAAGGAAGTGGAAAATTGGTAATTTTCTTCTTAAGTGGGAATCGAACTTAAAACCACAACGTTTACAATTTTTTTATTTTTTTTTAAATATTTATAGTTACGTTTATAGTTTTTTTAAATATTCTTTCATTAAAAAAAATCTTTACATTAAATTTATTAATTAGCTATAAAACTTCTCTCACCCATTAAGATCTTGCATTTATAAGTGTTTTTTTTTTAAGAAACTGTCATACGATAGACCTATGTTTAAATACTAGATTAGAACCCACAACGATAGTAAATGATATCTAATAAATAAAACTATAATTATAAATTTCTTTAGATCTAAGTCTAGGTCTTGTATTTAAGCTAGTACCAATATATCTGCAATAATTCAAGCTAACAGGCTCATTTTGTTATCTTCATTACATTATAGCCTAATAGAAGTAACAGTTTATTAACTAGAAGTAAAGCAAACGTGAGGAAAACACATTTATTTGTCAATCTTTAGTTATTTAAATTTTAATACGAAATTTCTATATTATAAAAGCATGGAATCAGTCGTAGCGATTTAATTAGTATTAGTTATCGATATTTGTGGATTTGATTCCTGCTCGGAGCTATGATTATAATAACCAAAATATCCTTTACAAATTGCAATACCGGAAATAGTGTAAAGTTTATTTTTATTAATTTAATTTACTAGCTTTATATAAAAACATTAAATATTTGCCAAAATTTGAACCTGTTATCATTGGAAATTGTAAGCATTAAACATACCGGAGCTAGCGTGAAATATTTTAAATTCAAGTCACTTTAATCACACGCAAAAGTCCTCAAGCAAACCAAAAAATAATTTATACAATTCGAATTTAAAATCGATATCTCATTACAAAATCGAGAATTTAGGCAATTAACGGAATGTGTTTATTTGATATTTATCACTAGCCGCCAGCGACCGCTCATTGATAAAATACACTAAAACAAAAACAAAAACAATAAAACAAAACAAAACAAAAACAAAATAAAGTAAACAAGAGAAAAGGAGTAAGACCGGTCACGGAGTGCGATATTGGTGACAAAATGTTTTTACGCCTGTGCTACCTCATTTTATTTCTTTATTTCTGTTTTGTTTTGTTTTTATATACTTATTTTGTTTTGTTTAAACATTATGGAGTTTTAATTAAGGCTTAATTTTATCTCGCTGCTGTTTAATTGAGTTCGCTTGGAATCTGACCGATCGGATGTCAACGTGAAATATGTATGTGACAATTTTGTGTTGGGATTTTTTTTAATTAGTCTCTCGTGTCTCTAATGATAGTGCTGTAGCGTTTGTTTAATTGATTATCTGTTGTTTTACGGGTTTGGCTATTTTAATAACAATTTTACCATCCATGTTAGAAAAATAATATTAATATAGTAAAAAGGCTTATTTGTATTTCTTCAGCAGTATAGGCAAAGAGAACCTAATGTTAAGACACTTCATTCTCCACTCTCCGCCGAATTTTCGCTATGCCTTGATTATTTGTAAATAATATAAACTGTTTTTTTTTGTATTTCTGTCAAATACGACCGCATAAAGAACGAAACTGAAAAAACAAACCAGTAGCTTAGAAGTTAGTCAAAAATAAAAAGATTACCAGTCGAGTCCCGTTTTCAACCAGTTCAATCATTCTAAGGAGCCCTGTACAATTTACATGTTTCCGGACTGTTAATCCTGTCGTAAAGTGTAATAGTAAAATAATCTTAAAACCGTCGCGGCCCGGTGGCATAAGAGCGTAAGTGCGATGGTTGTGAGTTCGATTTTCAATCAAAGAATTTAATGAATTTCTGTTTCTGGTAATGAGGCAAAGGATGGAGAGAGATGTCCTCCACTCAACACACAATGCCACTATTCGGCGGAAAGTGGGGAACGGAAGTCTTAATGGCAACAGAGTTAATGGGAGAACTTATTCGAGCATACTCATAAATTTTTTTATGATAGAAAACTGAATTATGTTCGTAAACTTTCTAAACTGTAACGTAAAATACGTACATAAAAGTCAATTGTAAAAGCGAGATAATTGGAAATATAAAACTACCGAAGCGCGAAACTTATTCAAAACATTAAATTTTCTTTTAATACTTTGATACAGAATATTAATAGCTTCACGCTCTTTCCCGTATAGCGGGTTAGAAAAACATAACCTAATGCTAAGGCACTCCGTTCTACGCTTTCTGTTGAATTTTGAATTTGATGAGTGGCGAGACTTAACGTCTTGTAAAGACGGAAAAATGACAAGAACTCAGTTCTTCGAACTGGATCGAACTCACAACCACCTCGCTTATAGTCACACAAGACGATGTCTACATACATTTACTTACAAGTATAAATTTATTTTAGAAATATGTTTCGTATTTGAAAAATTAGAACGAATCCGACATTTGACAAGTTCCACAGAATAGCGAGATAAAAACTGTTTCTTAAAACAATGTTCGTGATACGTCTAACGACATGATTTAAAAGTCCAAGAACAGATTAAAAAATCTAACTAAAAAGGCTCATTTATAAAGAATATGTTTTATTTTATTTCTTGTCAAAATTATTTTCGTTATTTATTCATAATTGAACTAAGAATTAGCAGAGGTAGCGTACCATTCCGTTCTTCCCAATTTCCTTTATCTTGTTACCAAAGAATTAAACCCATAACCATCACGTTCGGAGTGAGACGCGAAGCCGCTACGGCCCGACGTTTTCTAAATCTATACACATATATTTCTCTTTAAGCGTGAAAAATCTTTATTTAATAAGTTTCTTATCTTGTCCATACATGTGTAAATGAACGGATAAATATGAATAATTCTTTCTATTATAAAACAATTCTTGTATAAATAATCGAGTTAGTCTTTGAATTCATTTTAAAGACTAACTTCTAACAAAAAAATGACTCTATTAATTAAAATATAAGGTTTATTTCTTTCAATTTGTTTAAATTTGTTTTCTTTTAATATTAATTGACAGATGAATATGTTGGATTGATTTTAATGTCATAATGGATTTCTCTAAAAGATTGATACTGAAAAAATATTCTAGAGTTTGCCTTTCTTTATTTTTAATATAATGACATTGTGTTTTAGCTAGCTAAATAAATATACATTAGGAAATTATAATTTCGCTACAGCCCCCTGGTCTAATAAAGAGCTTTCTATTACTTAAATTCTCGTTTTGATAATTTTACAGAAATCGAATGTTGGGTGATAATAATTCTATTTCTATTCTAAGCCTAGAGATATTGTAAGATATGAGGACTTTTTTTTTCTTTTTACATTTTTTTTCTTTTTGTATACCATAAAAAAGAAACGGAACCTAGTGTTAGAATACTCCGTTCTCGTACTTTTCACCCAATAATCGAGACGTTGGGTGTTGAGAAGCAAAACTAAACGCAGCTTCTATGTTCTCACCAGAGCAAGAACATGAAAACATTATTTCACATACTATAAGTAGGTACTTCCCCGAACAAATAATGAACCCAGAACCATCACCCGCATTTCCAAACTGCACTGAAGATATCTTCGTTAAATTGTCGTGTAATCGTATAAATATATAAAAAATATTGATAAAACTGAGACAGCTGACACTGAACGACATTTCAAGATGGTATTTCGAAATGCGAATGTCAGAAATTAAGAAACAGGTGGAGAAAATTTTATTTTTTTAAAAAGGAAGCTTTATTACGTTTTTGGATATAATTCCGTATTATTTAGCTTTATTTATTTGGTTTAAGGTAGAAGAGAGTATACGGTGATACATAAAAGCAGCATCGATGATTTAAATAACCCTAAAATATACAGGATTCATTACTCGAGCATAGGTGTCAAAACATTAACAAACTGAACAGCGAAATTTAACGCCGTATTATATCTACAAAATCAAAATATTAAAAAAAAACATCACTAGCCATACAAAACTGACCACAGATTACAAATACTTCAAAGCTGTCAAAGCACAGACTATCTATTCCATGTTCTAGCAACTTCATACAATCAGCTCGAATGATTTAAACAACCCTAAAGGTAAGGATTTAGTACTTTAGCAATCAATGAGTATATTTTGACAGTTCATTATGGTATTCGACGTCTTCATATCTTGGTTATTTACGGCGTTAAGACCCGAGGGTGTTCGCGTTTGGTCAGGATTCACACTATTTTAAAGTTGTTAGACATGTTTATTGTGGATTTTGCATAGTTTTGTTATTGTAGAATGGTTTTAGTTATTTGGAAAAACGATATATTATAGAAAGTAAATTGTAATCATATATAAATAACTAACAGCACGCCCGCGGCTTCGCCTGCGTGAACTACGTTATTATTAATTTCTGTCTCCATGAGTACCTACGTCCCATAAGTGACGTCCATGCAAAATTTGAGACTCCTAGCATTTGTAGTAACGAAGTTTCATACAAACTTTCAACCCCAAAAACAACCCCTTAGAAGTCGAATATTGCAAATTCCCGTCTTAGCGAGCACCTACGTCCTATAAGTAACTCCTATGCAAAATTTGAGATTCAAAATCTGGAACCATTACATGTTGAGTAGGGAAATTAAACTTGGCGTTTAGTCTCGTAACCTGAGGAATATATGAATTTAAATAAATCTTTCAATTCTTTGAGTGGGGATCGAACCCACAACCAGTCGCGCTCACAGTCACACTTTGTGCCCCTGCGCCTCTACTGGCCTTATACTCGTATAACGTAACATAGTTATATAAATTTCTCATTAAATTTATTCAATAATCATTATAAAAACATAACATGAAAATTTCAGTATTATAAAAACAAGTATTTTCCCCCAAATTTAATACAAATTTAACTTGAAATACTCAAAAATATTTCACCATTCCACTCTAAGTATTCAGAACAATGACATATACCTACCAAAAAAGAAATTACAGCTGCGCACAATTATCGATTACAATCGAAAAAATCGAATACGATCATAATTGATTGAGCGCACGAGCCTTATTTCGGTATAACCTACATTTAAACACAAAACCGCATGCCAATTTAACCTTTATTATAAAGTAATAAATACGAGAATACCATAAAATTTATATTTTTTACGAAAACAATGAATAAATCAGTTTTTAACCTTATTGTTTGAGTGATAAGATTGAAAATCGATTATTGTTAAATAGCCATATAAATTTTTAACACCATGTGATATATCGATATAAGATAATGTGAGTTTTGGTAACTGATTCAGAATAGTTATGGCCGAAACCGAGACGTATTGCAGTGAAATAGTTTAATCGATTCATTTTATATCGTTTATTTTTAATTGTTACTTCTATTTTACGGTTTTCTTTTATAAGTTTACGATTTTTTTGTTATAGATAATAATAATTAGAAAAATCGTAAAGTTGTCTATAACGTTCGTTTCTTCACACATAAAGATGTGAAACAGTTCCTAATGTAAAAAAATATATCTGGAAACCTAGTCCTAAAACACTCCCATTCCGTTGCCATCAAGACTTCCGGTCCACAGATTCCGCCGAATTGAGACGTGAAAAGAAAGTCGTGTTGAGTGGCGAAACTCAACGCCGCCCATTGCCTCGACACCAGAGCGAAAAAATAAAAAATATTAATATATCATTTCCTTGAGTGGGAATCGAAACCACAACCTATCACATTTAGAATCACACGCTTCTGCCCCTGCGCCACGAGGTACACTTAAAAATACTTAGATACGAACCCGCACCATTCAAACAAGTGACAACTGAACCTACCCACCAATGATTCACAACCAAAAATAAACAGTTGACAAAAGTATTTAAAAAGGGTTTACGATATATCTTTGGAAAAATAAAAAGCGCCTCTGGAACAGAAGTACATCTGATAGAGGCCTTTTTAATTGAGCTACACTCGTACTGATTTATAACTTCGCTGCGCCAAAAGTTATTTTCATTTCGCGTACGACGCTTTGAGACACAAGGTTTTTTTTTGATTTTTTATGAAATAATGTTGTTTTTTTTTTGGAGTTTCACGCTCTATCCCGTAAATAGCGTGATAGGCAGAGGATACTTGGGAATCTAGTGTTAACACACTCCTTTCTCATTCAGATTTTTTTAAATTTTAAAATATTGTAATGTATTTGGATATTTTAAAGATATAAAACAACTTTTTTTGCATCGATGTTTAGCACCAATGGTTTTCGCAAATAGTCAATATAGTGAGTTAGATCGACTAATATAGCTTTTATAGGCCTTTCTTTATAAATGATAACTTTTTTAAATTTCTATTATTATTATATCATTAAATTATCTTTTATGTAATTGCATCACACCGTCTTCCTCATATAGAAAGCAGATTCGCAGAGAGAAACCCTCCACCCTCCACCCATTTTCCTATACATTCCATCTTCAATATATGTTATAAAAAACTACTTCTTTAATATTTTCCATAGCGGTATGTATCGTTTAGAGATCTTAACATTAGATACGACGCTGGCACCCACTCTCGGTCGTTTTGCTCCTGCGCATTCTAAAATATAGTTCCATCTCGACAGAATGTCATCACTTAGAACTTACTTGATGAGACGTTGCTCTAATTTGTTGTAAACGAAGCAAATATGCTCTTATGCATATTAGTGTATTATTTTGCTTTTTAGTATTAAGACAGTCTTCACTTTCCCTCGGATCTTAACGCCGCGTTTTGTCTTTTCTAGCGGAAAATGAAAATTTATTAAATTTTATCGTTTCTCTGGGCGGAAATCGAATCCATATGCCGGACCCTTGATAAATTAATCAAAAGAAAATCTTGGTTATAGACAGGGTCTGTCTTGAACTATCGGGGGACAGGTTTAAATTCGACTCCCTCGCGAGGAAATTAAATATTTAATATTTTTGTTTCCATACTCTGATAACGGATCAAAGAGCGGCGTTGAGTTCCACCGCACACCACGTAATGAACGGTGACGTAATGAAGAAACGGTGGAAAGTAAAAAAAAATCATATTCGATCAACAAATTTCATCAATATCACCATATTACAAGTATCAATAACACCATATAAAGAAAACTAAACTAAAACCGGGCCATTCAAAAAAAATACATACAAAACTAATCAGTCTATATTCGTTAACATAAAGCAAACAGACGAAGGTAAGGAAGGACCTGTGTTAATGCAACTTTTTTTTATTTGCAAAGCGTGACCTGACGGGACTTCTGGCTTTAAGAGATGGTTTATATGCGGCTATTGAATTCTTTAATTTACTTTTTTTTTAAGTAAACGGATAATTATAAGATATATGGTAATATTTTTTATTTACTTATAGTGTAAAAAAATTTAGAAATATGGAATATTGCTAAAAAAAGTATTGTTCGTATGCGTGCCGATATCAATAATAACTTGTGCTTGTACCTACAATATATAGAAGAATTTTGTTGCAATTTACTCTTTTAATTCATAGCGTAATTGCTCATATAGAGGCTATTCCCAACTATCTGCTTCTATTCAACACATTCTTCTAGTCAAAAAAATATCATACAAGCATAAAATCTACGTCAACCAAAACTTGAACCCACAACCATCCCCACCAAACAAACGAAACATCCAATTTAAAATGTCAACAGCATGTAACCGGAGCCTGTACCAGCGGTGTGAAATCAGTATTGTGATAAGCTAACGACCGTTTCTTCAGTTGGATTCCTCCGCCGTATCAATTAAATGGCGGTACCAATCTCGCGAGAAATATTTTTCACTTCTCTAATTAATGGACAGTATGGAGGTTTTGGATGGTTGTCAATATTTTTTTTTTGTAATAATGTTAGCAAGCAATGCTTTATATAATATTTATTTTTAATATAATTAATTATATTTCAATTCGTTTTATGTTTTTTTTAATAATAATTTAATGATTGACTGACAGACAACAGCACGAGACTACTGGACATGGCAAGCTAAAATTTAATTTATAAGTTAGGGAGTGTAGGGGAGCACTAAAAGATCCTCTTTGGAATTTTCTACGGGAACTCCTTTTTTATCCTTTTCATTTTAAATCCTGAGGCCACAAGGCAAGGAGCCAAATATGAACTATTTGGCATGGCAGAGCGTAGGAGAGCACTAAGAGGCAATATTTCGAAACACCTACGGAAACAATACTGGAGATTTTTTTACATTATTATAAGTTTCCGTTATATATATTCAAACTACCAAAGCTAATAAAAAACAAAACTCATAGACCCACCATAATAAAAATAATAAGAATTTTAGAATTATAATATAATTTTCAATTTAACACAGAATTGCCCGCGAGCCATGACAGTCGGCTATCGTCATACAATCTCGATTAGCGGCCGTGACGTCCCTCAAACGTCATACAACTGACGCGGACAGTTGGCGCTGTAGATTATCTGTGGAACGAATATGACATTTGGTATTAGCGTCAGAATACTCTAATGTCTTTGCTATGCCAGGTTAATTATTGCAGATTTTTTTTTTTTTATATGTTTATTGAAGTGTATTAATTAAAAAACTGTAAAGAATTATTTTCAAGGAAAACTTATTGTTAACATATTGCTATAGAATATATTTGAAATTGGTAATAAAAATAATTTTAATTCAATTATTTTCCCGAGTGGGGATCGAACTCTTCATCATAAATCCCAGTCCCACTGCGCCATTACAGTCTCACAATAATATTCCATACAGTTAATTAGCATAGATGTAAAGTTTCTATTAAAGCGGAAAGAATAGAATAAATTGACTTCCCATTAAGTATAATCCAAAAAAAAAAAGAATTTAAACAGTATTATAACAGAAGTAATTTAAATATTACGAGCTATTGGAATTCCCAAATGAACCCCAGAGACCAATCCGGTACAGACACCACAAAACATACATCGTAATTTAAAATATTGTGAACAAAATTGTAATTGTAAATTTAGAATAAAGGTGCCTATAACTCTTCAGGATTCCCACAGGGAGCGCTGACAGACAATGATTTAAATCCACGCTGCTTAATTAATACGAAACGAGAAAGTATATCTGTCTCTCTCTTCACTAAGTAAATATAACTAAAGGGTATACCTGTCCTTGTCACGTTAACCCTAAAATTCTATTGAGACATCTTTTAACATTTGATTTATGAAATCGACAAATATCGATTTTATGTTTACTTTAGAAATTAGTAGTTCACACACTCTCTCGTAGCAATACAATATGTAAATCGGTTGTATTTCATACTTACATACATATTTAATAGGATTATAAAATATAGAACAAAATGGAACATTTGACCGGTGAACGGTCATAAATTGGGAATATCGTTTGAATTTTTGTAAGTACCAATAAAAATTGATGTATGGCTTATTTCTTTTTTCTTACTAGTAGATAAAAAAACAGCTTCACGGTGTATCTCGTATGTAACCTAGTAGTAGTTAAGGGAACACAGTGTTAAGATATTCCGATTTTCATTGTCCGCCGAATTTTTCGATATTGCTTGTTGAGTGGTAAAGCTAAACGCCGAGCGACCTTGGTGCGAAGAGAACAAAATATTAATGATTATATTAAATATAAATTTAATATAATCATTCATTCCCCCGAGTGGGGATCAAGCCCACAATCTTCGCATTATAGTCACAGCCTTGTACCCCTACGCCACGATAGCCTCAGACGGCTCCTCAAAGATATTAGTAAAAAAAAGGTTTATTACAATTTTTATTAAAATCATAATTCTATTCGAACATAATGTAGAATATTAACTTACGCTTACAAATATAATTAACGATTCGTTATATAAGTGTCAAAAAGCCCTCAGAGCTTTCTTATCGCACTCAAAACTTCCCTCAAAGGGCCAAAGTGACCCCTTCTCCCAGTAATTAGTTGAAAACCTTTGTCTAAACCCGTTGAGCGTTAAACCGATGTTGACACGACTCGAGCTATGTCGCGTGTCGGGGACAGATTAAATAGTGATATTTAAATATAATACATGGCAGCGTGGCGAGACAATGGTTGCGGGTTCGATGTTCTTTTGAAGGAATATATTACTTTAAGAATTATATTGACAGCACATCGTTTGATTACGTAAGCACGACTACGGTAGATTAAATTCCTACTCGAGAAGTGCATTATTTTAAATCTGGGGAACGGAGTGGTAACACTTTGTTCGCCCTGCCTATTCTGCTGTTACCGTGAAGCCAAAAAAAATTACTAAGCCTTGTAAGATGAAAAGAACGGCATAAAATTTTACAATCTAATATGAAATATTACCCATTTTTGAAGTTTCCTAAGACTAATTCCTTACTACTTATTGTGTAAATTAAAATTATTATACATTAATTAAAAAATGTATTGTTAATAATAATAAAAATATAATTAATAATTCATGGAAATTATACTGTATAATGTTTCTTTTTTTAATCTATATGATAAGAAATAGGGTTTACCAAATCTACAATGTCAAAATAATAAATTACCCCAAGGACTGGCTATGATATCTATATCTTTAAATACATATATGTATGTATATTCGTATATCGTATGTACTAGACGTAGACAAAAATATTATTTAGATTTTTTTCTTTAATTTAAAAAAAAATAGATACATATTAAAATGGCTTGTGATTTTTACAAAAAATGACATTTAGTTTAAATATTTTATCTATGTTTTTCTATTCACTTCTATAAAATACAAACAAATATACTTTATAATATTTTCTTACTTTTTTTTCGTTTTAATATTATTAACCTTAATTTTGGCACTAACATTAGTGCCAAAATTAAGATCACTAACCCTTATTTTTTAATCATTGTTGTTTAATACTGAAATTATTTCTAATAATAGATACTCATATAAAAACATTTTCTAATAACCAAATCTAAAATTCCTCAGTATTCTCTTTATAACAATTATGGTAAAATATTCTACAAATTTCAACTAGATCGTATGTATACACTGTTGACAGCGAGTGTCGCGTGTCGTGATGCAGATTAGAGGCAGTCACGATGACTGGTTATTGAGCTTGAGCTTAGTAAAGAGGTTTCATGGTGTTGTAGTAGATGTTTTTTTTTAGTTTCACGCTGCATCCCGCAGGATTTTTTTTTATCCCGCATAGGAATTTTTAAGACATAGTGTGTTGATCGGAGAATCTCAACGACTTGTGTTTTACGGTTTAAAGTATTATATTAAAAAGAGCTTTTAAATGTAAAGTTGAAAAAAAAAAATTGTAAGTCTTTTATTCTTATTTGGTTTTTTTATTATGTCAGTTAAAATTGTGAAATTTAAACGTATTATGCACCTATTTACTAATAAGTGGATGTGAAATTTGAGTATCTTGATACCAGGTCCTCACTTCCCACTGCCTACCCTGCTTTTACAAGATACAGAATATAAAAGATACTCTTTTAAAACAAATACTAAAATACTTTTTATAGAATTTAAAAAAATATAAATATATATTAATATTTTTTAATCATGGTAGCGAATTTACGGGTTAAATAAAGATACATAAATAAATAATGTCAAAAAGTAACTTGTTGTTTAAGTCAAGCGCCGTATGCTAATAACATGTATGATATGTATTTTTAAATTGTATTAAGTTATAGATAAGCAATCGTTGAACTTAGGCTGTCATTAAAAAAAAAATTCCAAATGTAATATTTTTAAGGTGGACTTTATCCCCTTTTTTTAGCTAAACTTACTAATGTTCATCCAATCAACACGCAATGTCTCGAAAATTGGGCATAAAATGTCTTAAAAGTAAAGGTTCCCTCTGCCTACCCTGAAGTTAAAAGAATTCTGTTTAATACTAGAAACTAACCCAAAGCAATATAAATTCAAAGAATAATACCAAAAAGGTGGTAACCGACAAACAAGCTAATAATTCACGTTAAAACAATTAAAAACGAACCTACATCTGTCGTAACGGTCTACAATATGGCATTTACGGTATAGCACCCCATGCTTATACCTTAGGGGTAGCGAGGTAGAGCAAGCAGTCGGGCGAGACAAAAAAATTATAATATTATAATTCATTTCTGTGGTATAGTTGGTAAAGGTAACTATTTTTTAAAACTACAAAGTGCGGCGTTGAGTGCCGTCAGTCATAATGTCTCGAAAATTGAACGGAAAGTGAGAAACGGAGTGTCTCTACCTTCCGTGATGTATGAGGGATGATGGCCGTGGTTGATTTAAGTCAAGACAGTACGTATATTTAAATTTATTTACGTTTTCTGGCTGTAGAGAGCGGCGTTAGGTTCCGCCGCTTAACCGTCAATGTCTTAATATGGGAACAAAAGTTATGATTTTCTTGAAGTAAGTTTTCTCTATCGATATGCAGAATATATGTTTTGATTATAGAATCATTCCATACAGATTATAAAAAACCAGTATTTCCAGTTCCGTCCAGCTTTCAAGACATTGCGTTGGGATACTCCGTCCTGCGCTTCCGAATACCAGACATTGTGTATTGATCGGAACTCAACGCCGCGCGAACTAGAGCGAGTAAATGAGAATAGTAACTTAAATATAATCCCCCCAAATGAGAATTGAACTTAAAACCTATCCAATCGAGTCAAACGCTCTTACACACGACGACGGAACCCTAATTACAGTCAACCAAATTGACCAAAAAACCTAAGTATGAAATAATTAACAAGTAATACAAGTAGGTACCTAAGAACAAACAAGCCTTCGTGTTGTTAACCCATAAAGGTAGTGTAAAGATTGCCGTGGATGGGTTTAACTGAGTGGTTAAGTTCATTTTTAACTAACTTTTGTTAACTATATTATATGGGAAGTTTATATTATAGTAAATATCGTTGCTTTAAAACCATTGTGGCGCAGTGTTACCTTAGACGTGACGGTTATGGGTTTGATCCGTAGTTAGTTATTTAATATTTTTATTCCATCGCTCTGGAAGTGCAATACCTCCAGAATTTGGCTAAAAGTGGGGAACGGAGTGTCTTAACGCTAGGTTTCCAGGATACTTCTGCCTATTCTGCTATGTACGGGGTACCGCGTGAAGATAAAAGGGGAACATCTTTCCTTTTCTAAAATTTAAAAGCGCTAGTTTCTGAATTATGCTTAAGTTACGACATTAGGCTCCTTTGCGTGTTAAGTGAAGGAAATAAATCCCTAAAGCATTTTTTTAACCAGGCCTAGAAACAAAATTATTTTTTGAATCGATCAACTATCATACACAAACATAGGTATTTTTGTTTCGAAACGCGGGTGAAACCACAGGTAAAAGTAGTCTTTATAAATCTGAATATCTCTAGCATTTTAATTATCATTATACTTCTCCTTACTAATATTATAAATATTAATGTAAGCTTGTTTGTTATGCTTTCATGCCAAAACTACTCAACAGATTTTCACGAAACTTTGTACATATATATATCCTTAGAGGAATTAGAAGGGCCATTACATTCTATGTATAGAAAAAATATAAATTTTAAATATATATTATAATAATAAATTTCTCTATTACTTTATGCAATCAAGATTTATATCATTAATATTTATTATAAACTTTCATTTTAAAAACAAACGTTCTACCTATATAATTAATTACTTATTCTAAACATAGCATAATTCTTACTTGACAAGTAAAAAAAAATGCATTACCCAGTAAACTATACTTGCTCGCAGTATAATGTATGCACAAT
Organism: Heliconius melpomene melpomene; assembly: GCA_000313835.2. NCBI lineage: Eukaryota > Metazoa > Arthropoda > Insecta > Lepidoptera > Nymphalidae > Heliconius > Heliconius melpomene. The sequence goes on along the minus strand of HE670607.1, from coordinate 18,063 downwards.
TTATATTAACGTCCTTGGAAAATAACAAAATAATAAATTATAATTGTATAGAAAAATTATAATAACTAAGTAATTTTATAAACGTGTCACGCGAGCTTATAATGTCTATGACACCCGATATATTATTGTTGTTTTATTTTTTTATACATTTTTTCTTTTATAGCTTATATAGCAGAAAGATAGATGAAGGGAGGAAGAGTGTTAAGACACTACGTTTCCTATTATAAATACAAATCATTCCCCGTGTGGAAATCGAAAACCAAAGAACTAACAACAAATCGAATAAATCGATGAATGTTTGTTCCACTCTGACGCAAAAACTACTGAACGGATTCGGATGCTTATATATTAATGGAACTTTATAAATATGTAGTTTATACATCAGAATAACATGTATAATTTCACAATAACTTTAAGCGGGCGAAGCCTCGTTTGGGTAGCTAAATGTGAAAATTTGTAAGGATTTTCGTTGCTCTTTCACGAAAAAAATAATAAACAGATTTAGATGAAGCTTTACGTGAATATAAATTATACAGAAGAATAACACATAGGCTACAATTGATGTAATGATTTTGTATAATTTGGCTATGACATGAAAATAACTTTAAGCAGGCGAAGCCTCATTTAGGTCGCTAATACGAAAAATAATAATATAAGGTTCTAAAAAATTCATTGATTCCTTCGCGTGTCATATTTTCCATTTTAATACAAATATCCCATCAATAGAACTACAACGCGTAACGTAAAGAATAAAGGAATGATTGTTTCAGTTTGTTTGTTTTTATATTAATTATCATTAATTGTAATCATTTGGAAAGCTTTTAATGAGGAGTTATGTAATGATGATGATTGATTTGAATAATTTATTCGTTTTATTCGTTTGTTAGTAATACAATTGTTAATAGTTTCTTTAACACTAGGCTGCCTCTGATACCTTGCTATATGCCGGACAGCATGAAGCTAAAAATATTCAGATTTTTTTCTATTTTGATAAAACTTCAAAGTTATCCAATTTCTACAATATCACATACATACATGTCGATCTAATTACTACCTGTTTTACGTTAGTTAAAAATTACATCATTTAAACGATAGGTACAAAAATTTATATTTTCTTTTCAAATAAACATTGACCATTTCGAACCACACATTTATAAATTAGCCTCGATTTATACATAAAAAATTGGTTAAGAGCGAATTGGGCTCCCCCATCGATTGTACCGTATCCATTTTATCATTGTATGTCAACGGAAATTGTATGAAATGAACTCTAAAAAAGTTAGTTTTTACGATATAGACATTAAATTTTAAGTTCAATTTGATACTTCCACGTCATCAACAAAAAATCAAATAAGGATTCCTTTTTCTTCTTTTGAAGCACGGAACCCTAAAAATGGAAAACAAAAAGCTATTCACTCGATTTAAATATTCAATTCGCAGGAACAGTTATATTAAAAAATCAGTAGTTATTCTATGGACGGTCGACGATCATAAACTACGATAAGAAGCACTGTGCTCGATTAGTGATGTATTGAAATACACTATCAGTTTATCAGATGCTATAAATGTTAATATAAAAAAATAAAATTAAAATCAATAAATTTATGGCGACACTTTTGTTAGGCTTGTGTTTTATTTAGATTTACATATTTTACATAATATGTAGTGGGTAGACCAAAAAGAACCTAGTGTTAAAACTCTCCATTTTCAGCTCGTTTGTAAGCACCTAGCTGAACTTGAAAATTGCTGGATTATTTAACGTAGGCAGAGAGAACCTAATAATAACACAATAAAGTGATATCAGTTTCGTCACTCAACGCATAAAACTTAATGGAGACAATAAATATATAACACGTAAAGCAACGTACGAGAACGGAGTGTTTTAACACTAGGTTCCCTCTGCCTACCCTGCTGGGTGCGAGAGACAGCGGTACTGAAAAAAACGTAAGGCAATAAAACAAAAACGAACCTACGATCATCGCATATAGTCAAGCAATCCCTAACTAACCTACTATAGGGATAAAATTTAATTGTCAATTAAAAATAATGGCAGCGATAAATTCGATCTTATCTATCCACCATAGATATAAAATAAAAATGACCTTTCAGTATAAAAGTGGCAACAATATCTACGGGTTTATTTTATTTTATTTTTTTCATATCCCTAGAAAAGTACTAGAGAAGCAAGTCTAGACTTAGTATGATAAGTGGCGTAACATAACGCTGCACGTTGTTACCATTCAACTATAGTAGGAAAATAGAAATAATTTAAATATCAGAGACTGTACTACTTAATAATGAAAGCGACTGTTAGCATTTCCCACATTTCAATAATAGAATAAAAGTAAAGGCAATTGGCTAGGCGGCTTAGAATTCGGTGGAAAATAAAGAAGCAAAATAGAAATGCTGAAAAAAGCTACGGACTACGTGTCTGTAGTTAAGATATATATATATAAAAAAAAAACAATTAAAATATATTTCAAAAACTCTATTATTAAATAGGGTGAACACCCTATACTACAGTTAAATAAGTACATAGCTACCACAAGTGAAGCAAGTGTCATCATATACTTGCTTTTTAATCATTACTTACATTAACTATGGAAAAGGAACCTTATATTCCTATAATAGGGTTAATTTTAGCTAAAATGAACCACCCTTACGCAGCATCCCTAACTGAATTACGCGAGATGTGATTTGTCGTGTAGACCACGCCTATTTACAAATTACATAGATAAAACACCCCTTTAAATTGGTTTGCTATAATAATCAGCGAATTCTTATACGGGGAAAGTGTATATTTTTTACTTGATGCTATATCCTGCATAGGGTATGGTAGACATATGTCAAATATATGTATTTTCTGGGAGAAAAAGTGACCCCTACTATATACGATACGGAATATATAGAGAAGCTCAGAGAACAGAAATATTAATATCTAAGATTTGAACCAACACTTCTTCCACCTTAAGCTTCAACTAACGTTAATTTTTTAATATATTCTTGTTTCAGTGGTAATGCATAAAGAAAAAGAGGATCTCCACTCGCACAGGCGGGACCACACGCACTACGATCATATCATGCCTGATGGAGAAATGTTTCTACAGGTAATTCTTATTTTATTCTTTTTCATCTTCACATTGTATCCTGCATGAGGGTCAGCAGAGAGAGCTTAGTGTTAAGACACTCCCCAAGACGCTCCCCAAGACCAAAAAAAGCAGCTACTTAAAATAAGCTATCTAAAATAAAATAAAATAAAAACCAGTAGCAATACAGAAGAACAGACCATTTTTTATTCTTTCTTATTGCTATAATCACATAAATCGTTGTTTCGCCTGATAATAAATCAATAGCGTCTAGTCGGCTATAAATAACATTGCCTTACAGCCTTATAATAATACATTACTGTTTGTTGCCATTGTTGCGGGCTCTAAGAGAATTGTGTTGAGATTCTTACCCGTGATACCTTTTTTATGGGTGGTGGGTTTACTGTAATTGTTTTGTTGCGCTTTATACGGTATCCCGTATATAACAGAGCAAAGGGAACTTGGGAATCTATATTACTACTATAAAAATTATTTCAACAATTGAAGTTAGTGCCATTCTTAGCGCATGAGCTCGAATGTGCACGTGTCAGGTTGTGGGTTCGATTCCCACTTGAAAAATGAAATACTTAATATTTTAATTTCCTCGCTCTGATAACGAGGCAGAGCGCGGCGTTGAGTTTCTTAACTCCACAAAGCAAAGCCTCGAGTATTCGGTGAACAGTGCGGAACAGAAGTGTCTACTTACACTAGGTTCCCTGGTTCCCTCTACCTAACCAGGTTTATGCGGGATACAGCGTGAAGGTAACAAAAATAACACTACGTTCCCTCTGTCTAAACTGCTGTATAAGACATATGATTTTTTATACATAATATATTTATATTTAAAATTCCAAATCTTCATATTGTATAACACTATTTTTCAGGCACTTAACGGCTTCTTGATGATCTTAACATGTGAAGGAGAAGTTTTCTTCGCGACACATAGCATCGAGAGCTACCTAGGCTTCCATCAGGTTAGTATAATACCGAAATGAAAATGAAACTAAAAAAACTCTCCGTATATCGAAGCCAGGCGTGATGGAGTTTTAAAAACATTTAGGAAGTAAGCTACTGAAATCAAGAACGAATAGTGTTAAATAACATAATAAAGTTACTTAAAACCTACATAAATAATAATATAAACATAGTATAGTACCTATATAAGAAACATTAAAATTGCATAATATATCACGTTTTTATCACATTTCAGTAATTAATTACAAACATTAGGAAAAAGTCGACTTTCCATACAAAACGTAAAGGCCGTTATATTAATCATATAAAATATATGGTACGCCCGAGGGTCGAATTTTCCACAATTAATTCTGTATTATATTAGGCTGATTCTATACTACGAAGCTCATACTTTTATATATTAAAATTTGCTAATTTTAAGCTTCCAGTATATGCTTAGGTTACCCATTAAGTCCAATTTTTGAGAAGTGCAAGTTAAGTTGTGAAACTCAACGCTGTGCTTTATAATTAGTTAAATTGTCCCAAATGGGAATCAAATCTACGAATTCAGACACTCTCTAGGAACCGACGGCTCAATTTTTTTGTTAATCTAAATTTAAAGTCGATTTATAGGATTTTTAAATAGCAACTCAGTTCATATTTAATTTTATTTACAAAATAAGATCTGCCTCAGATAAACAACAGTTCAAATAATGAATTATAACAAAATAATTTGCAACGAGGCCATCTAATAGTGAAGAAAATTATAATGTGATCGACTCTCATTCGGGGGAAGGATTATATTCTAATTATTTTCGTTCCCCCCTCTAGTACAAAAACCCTGAGGCGCCTTCAACCCGCAAAGACCAAAAATTGCACAAACAAATTTCACAAAGTGAGGCTCGGAGTGTCTTAACACTTCTCTCTCTGCCTACCTTACTAAGCTGAATACATGGAACTCCTTCCATTTACAAAAGAAAAACAGCTTTAAGCTAGTAATAACCAAAAATAATGAAAACATATAATAACAAAACAACAAAAAAAACGCATATTTAAACAAACTAGCGTGTCCAACGCCTAAAATTCGGGGTGACTTCATAAAAATATTAATTATCGCGATAAATGGCACCAAAAAAGTTTCTTTTACAAGACCACCCCGTTAGTCGCCGAGCTTATCGCACTAAAAGGGCTATAAAAGTAGATATTTTTATTAATTTTAAAGGTTTCGCGACGTTATGAGTCGCCAGTTAAGTCATAATGCCAAACAAGTAGTGAAGTACGTAAAATATTTATATTAAACGACTATTTTTTCTTTTATTTTTTGTTATATTGTTGTTGAATTACTTTTTGGAAATTTTGGGTAAATTTCGTTGTTTGCATTCGGTTTTATGTGTTGAAACTTGATGGAAGGAAAATATAAGTAGTGTTTAGTCCTATCTCTATTTCAAACTAAATTATTTTTTCACTGGTTGTGGCACAGACTCTGAAATAAACCATACCACTCTATACGCAATACCTCCAGAATACGGCGAAAAGTGGGGAACAGAAGTATCATAATGCGTACGAATTTAAAAACTAGGTTGCCAGTTTTTCCCCTTTGTCCAAGCTGCTAAAAAACAAGAAAAAAGAAGGACAGACTTGCCAAAACAAGGATTGAAACTTTCCAGGATTGAACTTGAAAGGATTTTCAGATTACATGCTTAGTAACGAAACTTAACGCCACACGTAATCTAGAAACCAAACCAGAAAAAACACCTATGATATACATTCTTCACATTTTTACCATAATTTATATATATAAAAGGACTTGTCCTCACTGACTGAGGTAAGACGCACGCACAGCCGTAACCGCTGTGCGTAGAAACGTCAAATTTGGACAAATATTTACTTTCGTAATTTGGACATCCACTAAGAAGGGATTTTGAAAAATTTTAAGCCTAAAGGAGTGAAATAGGGGTTCAAAGTTTGTATGGAAAAAAAATTAAATCGGCACCGATTTTTATAAAATTTGAAATTTAGATTTTTAAAAGTATTTAATTGAACACGTGTTTCATCGTTTTCTAGAATTCTCCCCCTAAGGATGCAAATAAGGGGTTGAAAGTTTGTATAGATTTTTTTTAAATCGGCACCAATTTTTATAAAATTTTAAATTCAGACTCTTAAAAGTATTTAATTGGACACATGTTTCATGGTTTTCTAGAATTCTTCCCCTAAAAATGCAAATAAGGGGTTGAAAGTTTGTATAGAATTTTATTTAAATCGGCACCAATTTTTATAAAATTTGAAATTCAGCCTCTTAAAAATATTTAATTGAACACATGTTTCATGGTTTTCTAGAATTCACCCCCTAAGGTTGCAAATGGAAGGTTGAAAGTTTGTATGAAAAAATCTATAAATCACCACCGATTTTTATAAAATTTGATATTTAGACTCTTAAAAATATTTTATTGAACACATGTTTCGTGGTTTATTAGAACTCACCCTTAATTACGCAAGCGAAGCTGCGCGCGTCCGCTAGTTAATTATAAATTAATTGAACCCCCGACCATCGTCCATCAAACTAATTCTACCATAACTGCGATAGCTTAATAACAATCTTTTGAATAATCGATTCATTTCCATACTATTAACAACCAAGCTTTAAAAAATTATCGCATATAAAAAATAATAATAAGCTATTACAGCCAATAAAATGACTTTGAATTATTGTTATAGACGAAACGTTCAGCACAAGCCACCTCCCCCCTCCACCCCCCCACAATAAAACACAATATCAAACTTTATGCCTTCTTTCTGTTTCCATATAAATCAGATTATTCTACGACATACATTAATTGGGTTGGATTTTGGTTTTTATAGTATTTTTTTTGGATGAAAAATCGCTTTGTTTTTGATTATGGGCTTATATTTTTTTTAGCTTCACCCTGTATCCCGCACTTAAAAGAGTAAGCAGAATGAACCTGGGAACCTAGTGTTAAAACACACCATTTCCTATTAAACGTTTCCGTTCCCTACTTTCCACCGAATTTTTGAAGCATTGTATGAAATAAATTGTATTTAATTATTGTATTGTATTGTATTAAGTTTGTAATTATTTTTTTCTATAAATTTTCTTTATCGTGGCTGACTTGAGGTACGGAACCTTAAAAAAGACCAAAATTAAAATCCACACAAATGATCAACAAAATCACAATGCAGCTATCCCAATCACCAACAATATACAACCATTATCTATCTATCCATGGAAATAATTCCAACCTGTACTCGTATCTACAAATCTTTGCTAGAAATAGCAATAAATGAAGGGTGGGCACCGATTAAACATCGATTTGAGAACATAAAATCGGCGTACTGGCTCGTGACGCCACGTGCCTTGGAATGGGGCGGCGGTTCAAATAAACTTTAGTTCACTATTTGGTATTATGGTTTGCATTAATCAGGTTAGTTTAATATTGACTGTGATAGTTAAAAATTTACGGTTTATTGAAGAAATGTATCTAGTTAGTTGATGACAGTATGTTTTATAATGTTTTTTTTTTAGAGCTTCACGCTGTATTGTTAAGGAGAGTAGGTGGAGGGAACCTCATTCCCCACTTTCCGCTGAATTTTTTAGGCTTTGTGTGTTGACTGGTGGAGTTAGGCAATTTAATGCAATGCATTTTTACAATAAATAATACATGGGACAACTTCTTTCTTAGATTGCGTTTTCTTGTTTAATCATCTAAAGTCTAGCTCTAATTCGATACAAAATGAACAACGAAATTTTAGGCTCGCTCTATGCTTGCTTTTCACTTTCATTGTTGCATAGTATATTATTAGTTATATATACTGTTACTAACGGCTTTTATGGCTTCTTAATATGTCAAATTTTATTATTGACTTAAAAATACTTTTTCTATTTCACTCACGATTTTATTATCTCTTCTTCCTTACAAACTACTATCAAACATCAAAAATAATCTACAACCTTACCATAGAAAATTGCAAAAAACATTCAACTTATCAATTCTCAACACTCAATATACATATATACAAATAAAAATCGCCAACAGTACCAAAAGTGAGTCAAGCCGAATTCTACCCCCAGCTAATTATAGTCCGATTTAAAAATTACAATAACGCACAACCCCTGGCTGGGGTCGAGTAGATTAACTTCGGAACGTCTCACCAGGTGGCCTGGCTCGTTCCATTACCCTAATGTAACATGTGGCGCGACGAGCTAAGTTCCAGGTGAAATAATTCAATTACAATAAATAAAGATCATTGTAGTGCCGAATTTTTGTTATTTTGTATTAAATTAGAAGCTTATTTGTATTTAGTTAATCAGGTCTGAGTAAATACTGATGTTGAAGCCTAAGATCAATATTTGTTGAATTAGCCAGAGAGAGGGCAAGTGGAGGTCGTACATTCAATTCAACTAGAAGCAATATTAGTATCTTAAGCAAAGTAGTTCTTGATGACATAATTTATATGCACCGAGCTTAATTTAGAATTTTAAAGTAAAAGCATTCTCTATAGTGAAATAGTAATTACTATATTTTAATTTATATATGCTTTCTAAAATATATTAAATATCAGTTTCATGTTAGTTTCTCCATATGACTCCTATTAGCTTTAAAAAATTAATATTAATCTGTTTATATCGATAAATAATCGAAGTGGGGAATGTTTATTTTATTTAGTGTTCGTGATAATATAAATAAAATACCTATATACGTAATATAAAACATAATGTATGTATAAAAAAAAACAGAACAAACGCAAGACTATCATCAATCAACAAAAATATGGCAAAAATAAAATCCCAGCCAAAACAATAGCGTATCAACAAAACACTACGAATCCATAGCAACTGCCCCCGAACTGAACTCAGAACAAAAAGTAATTACGAAACAAATCATCCTCTGACATATAATGCCATCGCAATATGTTCGAACCCACATTCGGCAAAATAGAACCCCATTTTTACTAAAACTCGTGGTTATATTTTTCTACTTGTATGAATCATTAACATGTTAGTTCAAAAGTAGGGGACGTAGAGTGGTGCCTAGCGCAACCCCATTGATTATCAATTAGTTTTTCTGCTCGCATCGTTTATTGTCGGTGCATTATCCACACTATTTACACGTCTCTTTGTTATACTACGTGTTAAAATTCATAATTTCAGTTGTACAATCAATTTTCGGCTATATTTAGTATCGATATACGGTCGATTGCTTGATATCATAGGTATCGAATTAACACGTCCATCTTTGTAACAGATGATTCTTTAATGATCGGTTTCGAATCGATTTTAGGGCCATCGATGGTTTATTGATTTACGGTTCAGTTGTGACTTGCTCTTTTTTCATGATGAATAGATTTAGCTGGTTATCAGATCATTATCTTGTTATTCAAAATTAATTGATTGATTATCTTTATTGATTATGTTAAGTTTTCCATGCTCTGCTTTAAAAATATTGTTTTTAATATATTTTTAAATAATTTATATTAATAAACATAAAAAAGACAAAAATAGTTACTTATAAAGTAGCATTACATAGTTTAAGTTATTACAGCACGAGCTTGGGGCCATCTTGGCTCAGCGGGACAGCAGTCTGTCTATAACACATTGATTATGGATTCACTTTCTACTTGGGGATTTTATGTTCCCACTCTGATAGACAAAACACTACGTTTAATTCCAACACTCAATATATATGTTTCGTGTTCATAAGCGAAAATTGGAGAACGGAGTGTTTTGATAGTTATCTCCTCTACCTATCCTATCCTATCTGTGGTATATATATGCTATTATATTTTAATCATTTATTTTTTATTTCCAGTCAGATATAGTCCATCAATCAGTGTACGAATTAGTCCATTCGGAAGATCGGGAAGAACTTCAACGACAACTATTATGGAATTCCTTTCTACCTCCAGATGTAAACAATTTAACTCTCCAAGACGTGCTCAGATCTGAGAGAGCTCATCTCTTAGAAAGAAGTTTCACAGTTCGATTTCGATGTTTATTAGATAATACTTCGGGGTTTTTGGTAAGTTTTCATATATAATTTATTGTAGAAGAAGAAAAATTACATTTATATTATTTATTTGGAATTAATTTTAAGTTTCAAATCAGTAATATATTAAAATAATTTTAGTATATTTTACATTTATAACAAAAATTTGTATATGTAAACATTATAATAAAATGAGAGACTTTTTTGATAAGATTTATGTCAACATTAAAAAATATTACCATTTATCGCTCACATATCTGAAATTGGCGAAGTGATTAGTGCTGAACTGGCACGCTCGGAACGCCATAAATAAAGAACTACAACAACACATATCTGAAATATCTAGTGATTGGTAGATAAATATTTATCTATTTAATATAATCATCATCAATCATTAAACTTATTTAACTTACGTATTTCATTTGTTTATGTAACTTTTCTATTATAGCAATTTTGTTCTTTTTTTCTAGAGGTTAGATATCAGAGGTAGAATTAAAGTACTCCATGGTCAAAACAAGAAGACGGAAGAGCCTCCTCTCGCGTTATTCGCTATCTGCGCGCCGTTTGGACCTCCGAGCCTTCTAGAGATACCACAAAAAGAAGTCATGTTCAAGAGCAAACACAAGCTTGATTTATCTTTAGTTTCTATGGACCAAAGGTAAGAAAAATGTTTTTATTATTCCTATTCATTTACTTGATGTGACAAACCCAGGCGTGAACACCTCGAATTTAACGCGAAAGTATGGAGTGTCTTGACACTTCTCTGTCTACTCTGCTATATGTGGAATAAGGACGTTAAGGGGGGATAAAATTTATAATAGACTTATCGGTTTTAAATTTCACTTAATGGCTTTTTTCTACTTTGAAAGAAAGAACTATTGATTTCTAATTCTCTTCTTCTCATCATGCCGAAAATTAGTAAAATTGCAAAATATACTCAAGCTACCACTAAAAATGTGTTGACAAGTAAAGTAAGCGTCATTGAGTTTTTGCCACAATCGAGACCAAACCTGCATTTCTATCATCAAAATCTATCAATGCACCTGTGCCTATAGCCATAACTTTTAATAGCTCAAAAAATATTCCCGTGTCGGTGTATTTATCCCTTTTAGACAAGTCATTTAGTCGATAACTATCAATAAATCCATTTGTCACGCTGTATGTTTATCAATTATACATTTTCTATGGAACATGGGATTTTTTCATACAACATCCGCGTTGTTCAAAGGATTGACGGTTCATGCTAACTTTTTGTATCATAAAGTATGATGTGACCAGTCGTGTTGCAGGGGCATAAACGGGACGGGTTGTGGGTTCGATTCCCACGAAGAAGAAAGAGTTCGAAGAAATTAAATATATAACATTGTAATTTCATTTTCGCTCTGGCATAGAACAACGTTGAGTTGCGCCACTCACAAGAATCACAAAATCAAAGCAAATTAAGACGTAGAAAATAATAAGAAAAGAAGGACTATCAAAATGAAATTTTCGAATTCGTTCGAGAAGAGGAATGTTTTCTCTACTTACTTAAAAAAAGTAAACAAATTAATAATTATTCCTCTAAGAGGTGTTTAAACTGTAACCCCAATTTTACTTATCTATTTCATTCACTTTTCAGAGGTAAAATGTTGCTGGGATATACCGATGCAGAGTTAGCCAACATGGGTGGTTACGATCTGGTGCACTACGACGACCTCGCGTACGTAGCGAGCGCTCATCAAGAGTGTGAGTATTGAATCATCATTTTTATACGTTTAAAGATTTTTTAAGCTCATCCCCACGTAATAGGATAGGCTCAGAAGGAACTTACCATTATGTAAACTATTATTATATATTTTCTTAATATTTACTGAATAGAACGCATAATATTTATTTAGAAACCATTAGTCGATTTTAATTTATATTTTAATATTTACAGTGTTAAAGACTGGCGCATCAGGAATGATTGCGTATCGCTTTCAAACCAAGGACGGCCAGTGGCAGTGGCTTCAAACATCTTCGAGGCTCGTCTACAAGAACTCCAAACCTGACTTCGTGATTAGCACTCATAGACCTCTTATGTAAGTATAGTTTAATATTTGGAGACATTACGGGTTGAGTGGCGGAACTAAACGCCGTTTTGTCTAATACCTAATATTTGTTTTTTTGTGTTATTTAAAATATCAAAATCATTGTAATGTTATATATGTAAAATTTGGCCATATCAGCAAAGAATAAACGTCCATTATCGATACACGGTGTTATTTAAAGAGATGTTTATATTAATATTTTTATTTCCAGGGAGGAAGAAGGACGTGATCTTCTAGGAAAACGTACAATGGATTTTAAAGTCAGTTATCTAGATACTGGCCTGACCAGTCTATACTTCTCTGAAACAGAACAACTGTCTTGCGAATCCAACGCGACCCCTCCTCGGGCGGCGCGACGGTATAAGACGCAACTTCGGGACTTTCTATCAACTTGCCGAAATAAGCGACGTGTTCCGCCTACTCCTGCTCCTCCCCCTGTAGACTATATCCCAGCTGATGCTGTAGCTGCAGCATATACTAATTTAAATGGGGCCTATGCTGCTCCATACGGGGAGTACCCGCCAACTCCAGCATTACATTACGCCCCGCCTTTAGACGACCGGTTCTTAACAACTGACAATCTCTTCCAATACAAACCTCTATCCTACCATTATACATATCCTCCAAATGGCTTCCTTGAACCTGCTCCTCCGGGATACGAAGTGCCTCCCTATCACAGACCTCCATCCCGGGAATACACTTATGTGGATAGTAGATATATGAGTCCAGTGGCCGAAAGAAGGTCTCCCAGTGTAGTTGGTCCTAGTCCCGCTGGTTCCAGTGGTTCAGCGGAACAGGATAGAATGCAAGCGGATATGCCGCGTCAGACCGTCCTGATGTGGGGTGCGGGAGGAACAGCGCAGGAGGTCCCCGTGGAATACTCTCCCCCACAGGTTTGGAGATACCCCTCCCACTACCACACTGCTGAAGCGACTCAATGAACGTAGATTATAGATTTTTGTGCAATAACGTACTGAATGATATGGCATTTAGCAAAATTTTTAACCATTTATTAAGGATAAATTTGATAATTTCGTTTTTACCCGATTATTTTTAGCAATTTTGAACATTTTTTTATTTATTTTAAATATATATAATATTATAATTCCATAATAATCATTTGATATGCGATATCATTCGACATGTACGAAATGTCCTTTATCTCAGGACTTCGGGCGCAAACATAAAACCACCAAAGAACGCCCCTCTAATCCGAATTTGTTTCTTTAATATTTTACTATAATTAACTTTGGAAAGGATGTTCACTGGTCATCCTTCGCACAGTTCTTAACTACTACACTATGCGATGCAGCTTAACTTTTTTGTTAAATAACATTTTATCAACGATGCCTCGCTCAATGATTTCATCTTTTTTATATTATATTTTATGAAAAACTATTGGTTCAATATAATGTTAATCGAAATAAGTATTGACAGATTGAAGCCAGTGCTAATTTAGTTATAAAGATTGTTGATTATTCCATATATCCATACTTATATATAAATTTTAAATAATTTAATATGATTTTCACCATAGTGTATTAGAGAAGTCGATTCAATAGTTTCTCATAGAAATATTCTACTCTCAATTGAACTTCCATTACCAATGTATATAATTTTATGTATTATAAACGAAATATCCAAAAATATTATAAATTAGAGTAAATATAGTTTAATTTAGCTTCATCATTGCCACGCAGTGCAATGTGGGGTGCGATGTAAATATTTATTTTATTAGCTTAAGCTTGGTTTTTGAGTCTGGTTCGTGATTGCTTAATATTTTTTGTAATGAAAATTAAACGAAGAGGATCGACTGGATTTTACAATTAAATTATATTATGTGTTAAATAATAATTGGACTTACCATATTTACCCTATAATATTTTATAAAATATAGTAGTAAAAGTATTTTAAAATCAACATATCATAAATTTGTTGTTAGATCAGTTGTTTTTCTTCGTTTTCTCATATGAAAAATTAAACGAATTTCTTTTAAAGTTAGACTAATGATTAAACATATCAATAATTGTAATAGCATGCATTATATAATTTACACTTTAAATTGTCTCCTTATAAATATAAACCTTATTTGAAACATTTTATAATTGATTAATATAATAGGTTCCCTCAGCCTACCCTGCTATATGCGGGATACAGCGGTAAGCTAAATTAAATAAAATTAACTTAACTTCATTAATAAAATGATAAAAGATAAAGTATTTTTCATTACTTCATTTCCTAACTTACCACATATATGGTAAATCTATTATGACAAAAGTATATTTACCAAAATGTTTTTACCAAATTGTCAAAAAGTTTAATATTTATAGGGGAGACAAACACTGCCATGCCAACACGTTCTAGCACCTGTACATACACAACTGCGTGCCTTTCCATACAGTTACTGTAGTAAAGTACTACTAGTAAATTCTTACTGGTGAAATATTACTAGTAAACTACTACTAGAAGAGTACTACTAATATATACTATTGTGCTTCAGTGAGCGGTTGGCCTGGCACCGCGTCGAAACGATCTTCCGACGTCGTTAGTATAAGAATAGTTAAGGTTTTATTAATCGAAGAGCACTTTTCGTTGAAAGTTTGGAAATTATTGAATTTCATATGAAATTATATTATCAGTCATAAAATTTAAACTGTTTATATGTTGTTATTTAACTGTCACCATTTAAATGTCAATACATGATTACTCTTATAATATAGTAACTTCTCATATAAAAAAACATTGTCAGACATTAATATGAATTAAATTTTTAAGCCAGAATACTATAGGTTACCATAGAATAGATAACCAGAGGCATTATATATATTTTACTTAATAAAAAATGCAAAATGAAGCTAAATCGTAAAAAAAATTGGTGAGGTTTTATTTGATTTTACATATTAAATTTCTTATTGCAACTCCTTACTGGTCACTTAAACTTTATACGATTTTAAACCATTTATAACACTAAGTAAATTAATTATCAGGCCTTGATTCAGATTTCAATATAACGATATTAACTTTTTTTTGTATAAGAGATGTACTACATACTAAATGTCTCGAGTATTCGGCGGTATGTGGGGAACGGAGTGTCCTGACACCAGGTTCCTCTGCCTACTTTGAAGAAATAAATATATAGATATAAATGTAAAAAAAAGAACTCAAATCACAGTGCTCTTCGTAATTTGTCTTCGCATTGTATATTAAGAAATTGTATTGTCCATACATACGGGTTAACCGATTAGATTTTTTTATAATAAAATAAATCGAGTCATTAAGCGAATTTATCTTCCACTGTGAGTTCCATTAATGTTTGTTTATAAAATTATAAACTATTTTAGTAATAAGGTGCAAAAAAGTTTTAAAAAAATACACTTTCACCAAAAGAATTTAAAATGCTAGGTCCTTATATATTTACTCGTGAAACTGATATAATAAGACATACTTTTGTCAAAATACATTATAAATTGAGCGATGGTTGTGGGTTCGATTCCCGTTCGGGGGAATGATTATATTTAAATTATTCTCATTTCCTCGCTGTGGTAGATAGCAATACGCAATGTCTTAAAATTTATGAAATAATTTTGTCCGGACCTAGTTATACAATACAACGAATTATAAAATACCACATTTTCAAACACCGTTTTTTAAATTTATAAACAATAAAAAAAATCACTTGAAATTTTTGAATTTGTAAATAAATAATTAGGTTAGTACGCTTTAACTATTATCAACTATTGTTTGAATAAACTTAATTATTTAATAAATCTATGTTTAAGGTGAAAATATTGAGACAATCTCTTGTATTTATTTTACTATAGCATAATTATGTAATTAAAAGAAAATCAAATAAATTTTTTCAAGCCACTGATATGTTTGCGTTTTTTTTACTCATTTATAGTAGGAGCAGTGATTTTTCTCTCTGTTCTATTTATCAGTATAGCCACATAGTACAGCCATGTAGTAAACGTGTATTTTACACAAACGAATTCAGCTTGAAACTTTTGAGCCCCTCATAACCAATTAGTGAGTAAACACAGAACTTTACACCCATATAGATTTCCCATTCTTTTTGTCGGTGAAGTCGAGAGTGATGCATTACTTAACATTTAATTTAGGTCTTCTTTCACATTTATGTTTTTTCATCGAATCTAAATAACTTCTAAACATGCCAAAGAATCAAAACGCCCACAGCTTTGCTAGGAGAGGAGCTTGGTAGGCAGAGGAAAACTTCTGATAAGACACTCCGTTCCCCATTTTCCGCCGAATTCTGGAGCAATAAATATACAGGTTTAAAACTCTTGAATTTATCTTTAATGATGAATTATCAATTAATTCATTCATTTACATGAACAGACAGGCAGACAAACAGACTTAGTCTGTCTTATGTCATTATGTAATATTTTTTTTAGCTACGTGCCGGATGCCGGCACTTCTCATTTCTCCATTCTCATTTCTCCATTTAAAGACTTCCGTTCTCCCCTTTATTATTATTTAAAACGCGCGGAGCGCGTGCCAAGTTTCTGGGTTTCAGAACTGGCGAGCAGCACCGTGTGTTATTTTACACGAACCATTTGAAGCCACTTTTTACCTATTCGTAACTCAAAAACTATTCCACCTAAAGCTGTCATATTTGGCTCAAATATTTAGACCCCCTACCTGTATACGTGCATAAAATTTCATAAACACAGCTCAAACAGTTATTTAGATAATGACGTCCAAAAATCGTAAATTTTTAGGGGGGTGACTGACCTATAGACCTTAATGTTAACCAAGTTCCAGATGACCTAGAATGGTGAAATTTAGCATCCGGTTAAGTAATTGGGTGTATATTAAGGGAAAAATCCGAAACTAGTATTTTTTTAATATTTTCTTATAATTTTTCAATAAATAGATTCAATTAGGAACATTTACTTATAGTGCCTGTAAAGAAATCATAGCAATCAAAGTTCATGATAATTGATTTTTAGGCTTAGCGCCTGACAAAAAAATAAGAGCAATGTATTATTTATATATATATGTTGCTTTAATTTATGTCACGCGTTAGTAAATATTTTATTTGTTATGGAGACTAACTTCACTATTACTTACGTAAGCCATCTAAAACAACACGATGCTTTCAAGTATATTTTATATATTATATATTTCTGAACATTTTTTCTATATCCGATGTAAAAACGTATTCATATTTCCTCCATTTTAATATAAGCATCTGCAAATCTTGCTGTAAATTTGGACCACGGTACATAAAATCATTTAAGCTACTTCCGTTCGAAGTTTTCGCTGAGGCGTTAAACACTACACGTAGTTTCGTGGTGATAGATTCCGCTCGTTCCACACCGTGATGTGGCAAATAACACTCCGGTATCATATTTCTAGTGTTTTCTGTACACAATACCATGTGTTTTAAATTAATGTATTCATTTATAAATAGCTTGTAATCGTCGGCATATTTTTTATTTTTATTAAATTTACGCTCTAAATTTTTAAATTGTGCTACAGCTACGTGCTTTGACGAACCTAAATTCTGAATTTCGGGTTTCAAGGGCAGCCGAACTTCATATCGGCCACTTTTTAATCGTTTTGTTGTTGATTTATATGTATTTATGCATTCATGATCTTCTGAAGACATATTTGAAACCTCGGAAATATCCTCTATTTCCCAAAATTTTTGTATTGTCGTCAATTGTTATTTACAACGACGTTGCAATTAAAAAATTGAGCATTCCCACATAAGATCCAACCTAACTGAGTTTGCTGAGCTATAGGTTGGTTTTCGCTATTGTTTTTTATAATACCGGCTAAAACGATGGTTGAATAAATATCGGCCCCTAATAAAAGATCTACTGGGCTGCTTATATAGAATTCTGGATCCGCTAGATCAATGTGCTCTAGATGCGCCCACGCTGGCTTCATGAAACTTCTATTCGACAAATTTTTAATTAAATTATT